>OX419583.1:2520319-2747708 GCA_948473455.1 Teleiodes luculella | reverse complement strand
CCAACTAGGCTACGGGGTGAATAGACCTTAGTCGATCACGCTGGCCAGTGCGGGTTGGTCAACTTCACACACAACCTTTGAATTACTTCTCAGGTGTGTGCAGGTTTCCTCACGACGTTTTCCTTCACCGCAAGAGCGTCGAATATACGTGCATATAAATTTGTAAAACGCGGTGATGTGTTGATATTTTATTTGTTTTTTAGATGAAGCAGACACGGACCTAGAGACTGACAGGCTACTCGGCCAACAAAGGACTGACGACCAAGGCTTCTTCGACGATAAGGTTAGTTCAATGCAATACAATATTCACAAATATATATAACTAGCTTTCCGCCGCGGCTCCGCCCGCGTTAACAGTTTTTACCGTGGGAATGAGGCATTTTCCCGCAGTAAAAGGTATCCTATGTTACTCAGGGTGAATAGGTATAGCTTTCAAATGGTCAAAGAATTTTTGAAATCGGTTCAGTAATTTTTGAGTTTATTCATTACAAACATACACACACACACACAAATACAAATATTTCCTCTTTATAATATTAGTATGATAATACGAGTATGTAAAGCCCGACCAAAGAAATAATAACCTCGCCATATTGCGGAATTTCAATGAAACTAATTTTATAAGGAAAATTGTTGCCATAGTCGTGAAAATATACACGTGGCGCCGCCAGAGCAGGTTTCTTATTTCTTTGGTCAGGCTTTATTGATAGAAAGATCATCGGTCCGTAGTCGAGGGCAGCGGCGCAACACTAGTTCTTCCTAATCGCCTTACGCGTCCCCTCCCTAGTACTGTAATATTTGCTATGTTCGCGTGAAAAGTGCTCTGATTTACATGGAAATAAATTACTTAAAACTTATTTAAGACAGTGTTTCCTATCTAAAAGTACTTTATTGATACCCAGAAAAACATTACAGAAATTTAAATACTTTGAATTAATGATAGAGAAGTCAACGGCCTTATCGCTATGGTAACAATACCTTCTAAGAAACCCAAGGGAAAAAGTAGCCTATGTCCTTCCCCGTTTTGGTAATATCACCCTGCAAAATTTTATCGCACTATAAGTCGTAAAAGCGCAAAAGACACGCAAACTACCATCGCTTCTTTGATAATAACGATTTAGTTTATTTTTATCAGAAAGGTTGATTACATTATAAAATATTATATTTTTCTACATCTCAGTTCTATTTATGCTTTGATTATTTAAATTACTTTTACTTTGTTAGACTTACTTATTACTTTAGAGTTAGACCAAATAGACAATGAAAGGAGATGTAAAATTTTGTATGGGAGGTGGTTTTTTATTATTTCAAAAATTGAACGGGTATTCTACGCATATAGGGTAATAGGGTATATTATTACGATAATCAGGATCACTTGAAAAAAAATAAAGAAAGCTCCGTTTTTTTTATAAATTGATTCGAATATTGGTTGGTAGAAAAATAAACCTAAGATCTGGCAATACAATTATACCTCTGGCAATCCTTTCAAACCGATTTTTTGTTGCGTAGTTGCTGTTAATGCTTTTTAAGAAAGAGATAGCGCATAGTATAAAAATGATCTATTGTCTCTTTCTTAATTTTTATTAAGATTTAATCGATATTTTTACTTTTTTTCTGATTTTGGCGCTAGTGTTACTTTGCGCCAGTGTCAACTGTCAAGTTTATTTTCAAGGTAGGGAAACTAAACGCTAATTTCGGTTAGAAAAAAAAACGGATATTTTTCTGACTGTCAGTTGAATACCTGTCAATCCTGTCATCTATCACGTTGACATTCCATTTTTTTTTTCTAGTTTACGTTCTCTAAAAATGAAACGAAAAGGCCTCAAGTTCTTCAATAATTATTTTCATTAATTACTGCAAAAAAAGACTACAAATAAAAATAACGTTATACTTGGCTGTAAGATTTTAATACAAAAAGATAATATTAGAATAATAGCTCTTGGAAATTCATTGATCGTTCGTTTCATTATAACTTTTTAGCTTGAATAAGTTTACAATTTTTACGAAAACGGAGCATCGATAAAATAATTTGATTAGTTATCCTGAAACCCACTTACATAAGCTTTCTAAGTAGGTATACTACTTATCCGTTCAATTTTTGGCCGAATAAAAAACCACTTTTTACGTCTCCTTTAAAAAACGTTTACTAAACCTAACTGTGTCGGATACTATCAATTAAATAATATAAATAGTTTTTTTTTTTTTTTTTTTTTTCTTAGCCTGTTGTTTCCCACTGCAGGGCAAAGGCCTCTCTCGCCTCTTTCCACTTTTCTCGATCTCTAGCAAAGCTCTCCCACTCTCTACAATAAGCATCCAGCTCGTCCCGCCACCTCTTGCGGGGCCACGACACCGTTTCGCATCTTGAGGCACCCAACTGCTGATTCTTTTGGCCCAGAGTTCATTTGGCATACGGGTGACGTGGCCAGCCCAGTCCCACTTTAAGTGAGCGGCCTTCTGAGCTACATCAATTAATTGTGTTTTGGAACGCAGCGTCGTGTTTCTAACTCGGTCACTTAGCCTTACACCGAGTATGCTACGCTCCATATTTCGCTGGCACACCTTGAGTTTGGTCTTTTGGATGTCAGTCAAAGCCCAAGTCTGCGCGCCGTAGGTAAGGATAGGTAAGATGCACATATCCATGAGTTTTCTCTTAGACGTTAACGGTTGTTTACCCTTAACCAGGTCTTTCATGGCCCAGTAACTCTTCCAGGCATTTTCGATTCGTCTTTCGACCTCCTTATCTTGTCTGCCATAAATAGTTAACAATTCGAAATTTACTGATAAAATAATTAAAGAAAGTAAAAAAAAGGGAATTTTGAAAAAGACAGAAAAAGACAGACAGGTTAATCACCAAAATCTACACGCGTGAAAAATTCCAAATATGTATTTTACTCCCACTGCGTACAACCGGTACAACCCACACTGAGTCAGTGTGGTCTTTTAAGCTTTGATAACTTCAGAATGTGCAGCGAAAGTAAAAAAAAAAACTTCAAAAAAATTAAGTCACCTACTAGGATTACCTTTACGCTATAGAGAAACTTTTACATAACTCTGGAAGGCTCTCACAAATTTTGAATAACTCTTAGATAGAATACGAAAACTATTGAGACAATTTTATTTTATTTTTCCTGTTACAAAAAGAACAAATATAGACAGTATGTATAAGACACTAAAACACAAATCATTGTACGAGCATGTATTATGTATTCCACCATCTGGCATCCAGTTTTTCCAGCCAGTGTTTATATGCACTGAGTCAGCGTGTGACGTCACCGGCCCGCGAGCTAGCGCGCGAGACGCATGCGGCCTTGCTCTCTTGATACGCGCGGTATAGAGCTGTCATAGATCAGTTAATAGCTATTTTGTAGAGGCGTTAGATATCTTAGAATATAACAATTCTGACCTTGAAGTTACATGTTACATGCACACAGGTTCTGCATAGTTTGGGGTCAGATGGCCGTATGTAAATTGTCCCCAATGTCCCCATATGTTTATAATTGTTTTGTTTACATCTCAAAGTCGATAATTTTGTAATATTGATTCGTTATTACATTACTTACTACAGATAAGTATACAATAAATAACACATATTTCAAAGAAGAAGAATGAAAGACAAAATATTAAATACTTGGATCGAAAAGTAATATAAAATACTTTGATTTCGGACAAGACTCGAACCTGCCCTCTGCAATCTGGGTCATACACGCCTGTTTTTCTTTTCATTTGAAGTTACGTAGTAGACTTTGCGACAAATTATCAAAACTGACGTAAAGTTTTAAAAATAATAATAATTATACTCTACAATCTATTTTATGCAATGACATAATCTTTGCCGCGCCGCGTGTTTACTAACCATAAATGTAAATTGGATGTCAGTACAAACGCAGATACAGAACGCGACTCACGCGCACATATACGCGCTGATAACGTATCGGCGCATTTATCACTCAATATTGACGGTTGCGATCAGTAGCGCGGTGGATAGCGCAAACGATGCGTACTGTGGAATGCGAAAACATATTGATTACAATATTGTTGGAAAGTTTGAGTGATACAGTGTTGTGCGTGTAACGTGTAATCTTTATAGTTTTAGTTTTCTAGATTTGAATTTTTATCAAGCTAGTTCTAGTAATATTTCAATGTTACCTGATGATAAGAAAGGAGTCGAAATATGCATATAATACATGAAGTGTGTCAAAATACTGTGAAATAGTAATGGTGATAACGTGTTGGAAATTTGCTTCAAACACTTCAAACATGTATTTAAAAACTAAACCATTAATGTGAAAGCTATACGTAAATAATTGATTTTTATACTATTTTAAATATATTTTAATTAATATAAACGAAAATGAATGAAGACGAGAGACAACCATGTTTAGAAACTGCAGACGAAAACATAAACACGGACAATGTGCCCGAAGAATGCATCAAGGAAGCGCTAATTAAAACAAATGAACCAATCAGTAGTGAGATACCTGATGAGTCAACTCAGAAACTAGACGAGTCAGTTAGTGAGATCAAACGTCACATTGATGACAAAGATACGTTAAATGGCGAGAATAGTGGTGAAAAACTTACTACAGCAAATAAAATTAGGGAAAAATTACTACTAATTAGTGAAAAAGGCTGTGAAATAGATCATGAAAGTAATGTAGATTCCATAAAACATGACAATTTTAAGAATAATAATATATCGGAGGAAGAAAGCTGTGTAAATAATTTACCAAAGAACGTAAATAATGAAATACATGATAGTCAAAGTAAAACTAATGAAAATAATGATACGAAAAGTAATGAAGACTGTCTAGTCACGAACATAAACATAACCGACACGACATATAATTTAAAAAGTGAAGTTATTAATGAGTCAATAAACAATAATGACACTACAAATGAAATAGACGAAGTAGATGATATCCATAGTGATTCAAGAAGTGAAATCAGCCAAAACAGCGAAGCAATTAGTGAGGAAACAGGAAATGATAAATTGGTGGAAACTGGTGATGCTAAAAATGAGGAAGGGCGGGCGGAACGCAAGAAGAAAAAGGTCTGTTTTTTGTTTGGATTGTACCTGTTGTAATTACATAAGGACCGAAACAATAAAACAATGCCTAAAAACTCTTTATCAGCGGAAATTATCTACAATTAATTTTAATGTCTCTTTTACGTCGCAGTTGTGTTGTAAGAATACGGCCTCAGGGCATCGACCCCGTTGAAAAAGTAGCTAATTGCTTTAAATAAATTTACGAATGAGAATATTTTGAGGTTCACATTCGTTAAATTAAAATTAATACTTGTATGGTAGCATGAAAGGACTTCGTCTGGACTTTTATAAGTAGTAGTTATAGTAGAAATATGTTATAGACCTTTTAAATAGAAAATTTTGATATCTGTACGACATTTAGTCACACAAAAGGATTATAAATAAATTATTACATAATATTCCACTATACTAGCCGTCCCGCTCGTAAATAGGAGTTTCCACTATTTAATTATTCTTTCAAAGTATTAATATGAGGTAACAAACACACAAACCCACTCTCGTTTTGTAAGATTGCGAAGGATTTTTGGATCATCTCTTTCATTTAGAAAATAGGAAGGTTTCTTAAAAAGTCCCA
Organism: Teleiodes luculella; assembly: GCA_948473455.1. Classification (NCBI taxonomy): domain Eukaryota; kingdom Metazoa; phylum Arthropoda; class Insecta; order Lepidoptera; family Gelechiidae; genus Teleiodes; species Teleiodes luculella. The sequence continues at coordinate 2,742,087 of OX419583.1, read as the reverse complement.
AGAACAGTAAATGTTGGCTTTCCCATTCCCACTGCCACCATCAATTCATACAATTATTAGTTCTAGAAAGTGTCAATTGACTACGACCTTGTCTACAATTTTGGTGTGCATTCAACACGCGGTCAGTTGCCACTTGAGATAAAACGAACGGTGATTCGTCCCACGACTGCAAGCTAATCTCTCGGCAAACATTAACGAATCGAGGCCAGAGACCCGTAAATAAATTTAACAATGGGTTAATAAAGTTAATTTCCACGCTATTTGAGTCGAGAGAAACTAATGTTCTGTTTTGTTTATTAACCGTTGCGTTGAGAATTTGGCATGTAAAATAGACAGTTGTTTTGTTTGTACCGAAAATAGTATTACGAAGCTAATACTGAAGTCAGACTGTGATGACTGATGATAATCGCATCAAAATCATACCTATCGAAGTTAGGAAATAATTAGCTTCTAAGTCCAGCTGTGACTGTTATATAACACAGGTTCTTACCTGGCTCGGGAAGTAGAAGTTATTTGAACTTATTGTGACTGCAAATTTTGAGAATAAAAAACGATTTATTTATAAAACTATTATATACTGTAGTAGTTGAAGTTAGGTGCCTGCTGATATATTGGGCTTACTTACTAATATGTTTAAAAGATGCAACGCCTGTGGAGTTTCTTCGGCGAGCTCTTCTCCACAGAAGACAGCCAAATTTTTTAACTCGCCAGAAAAGATAATTTAAATGACATAACTAAGTGATATAATAATATCCAAAAGTTAAAAAATAAATTCTTTGAACTCTTTGCACTTTGAACTCAAATGTATTTTTGTTGAAGAAATAAATACTTTATTGTTATTATTATGCTTTTTTTAATTTCTCACTTTTTATTTGGTTGCAGGGATGGCGCAAACCGAAGTCCCGCACGGTGATGCCAGCTAACAGCGGGTCCAGTGTTGCCCGCTCCCCCCACGCCCACGACGACAACAGGGACGATGACACTGCGCACAATGGAAAGGTAATTAAGATATCTTAAAGCACTAACAGACGTCCGGATCGGTGCGCTCCGTACCGTGACCTTGGGTGCCGTCCGGCCAATCACAGACTACTAACGTTCTTCTAAGTAGTCTGTGATTGGCCGGACGGCACCAAGGTCACGGTACGGAGCGCACCGATCCGGACGTCTGTTAGTGCTTTAATATCTAAAGTGTTGTGCCTCTTTCACGTTCTTAAGAACGAAAAGGGACAGGTGATAGCCAACCTACATTTAGACACGTCAAACATCGATTTTACGCGTAATTTAGCAGGAATTTAAAAACATCCCGACTAAATTAAGCTGAATTTGACGCGCGCTGCTTATTTCAAATATCATTCATTCAAAATTAAATTCATTCATCTCCCCATCCTTTTCTATTCCCATATGAATGAAAGAGACACCCAACAACTTAAATTTAGAGATTGATTTGAGCCCAATATTCTAATAGGAATTATTTCGGCGGGTTCTTCTCCACAGCAGCGCACACATTGCGCCAACCTGCCATCTCTGTTCAAAGTAATATCGCATCGCCTCTTTAAATTGTTGACTTTATACTTGTTCTGACATCGTTGTGTGTTTTAAAAACCTATGATGGATAAAATAAATTAATCGATCTAGTTTAAAATATCCTGGATGACTTTCGTTATAGTTAAAATATAAATTTATAATTTCAGGACAAGGACGGAAAGAAGAAGAGTAAAAATAAAGAAGGTAAGTGAATTACATAATATATATGTTAAATATCTTTTTTTAATAATAGATGTTTATTTTAAATGTTATTTTATACTTTTTTAATGCTTGCCTCGGATGGCATTTTATGGTGAGTGTCACGCTTACAGAATTATGAGCATCAATCATTTCATGAAAAAAGTTAAAAGTAACTCTCTTCACTTGTAAATATTCTACACTTAATAATTTTTCATTTTTTATTTTGTTATAATTTTTACCATTTTCTAACGTACCTAAACATAGAAAACAACAGTTTGATTGGACCAAAGATAAATAAAAGTAAATTTTCATTTTTTATTTTGTTATAATTTTCACCATTTTCTAATGTACCTAAACATAAAAAACAACAGTTTGATTGGACCAAAGATAAATAAAAGAAAATTAACATTATTTTGCATGTCTGTAAATAAATAAACGATTCAACTTTACCCTACCTAACCCAATTATTTACGTTCTTAAATAAATGACTACAAAATCTTCTTCGCGTGGGTTGAAAGGTCATCGACCCTGCTGTCAAGATAATTAAGCCTCCTCTAGGCTTACTATGTAAGAAGCGACAAGCTCGAGAAGCTATCAAACGCGACATAGTGACATTAGAGCCATAGTATTTCTGTCAATATGTCGCGATTGACAGCTTCACGAGCCTGTCGCTTCTTACGTAATAAGCCTACTGAAGGACCAATACCAATTAATTTGTATCCTTAAATTCCAGATCCTTCAGTCCTCATAGAAGGCGTATTATTCCGGGCGAGGTATCTTGGTTCGACGCAACTTGCCTGCGAGGGACAACCGACTAAAGCCACGAGGATGCTGCAAGCCGAAGAGGCCGTCTCCAGAATCAAGGTATGTGGAGCTTTTCAATTCAGTAGGGTAATACGGGCAATTGCACACTGGGATATTGCAAATGCTCTGATTAAACGCGATGATTGTAAATGTGAAAGTTTGTTTGTATTTCATGTCACAAGAAAATAATGACATGGAGCTGTTATATATATTGTTTTAATTTATAGATTTTCACTTATGTTAAAAAGTAACTATGTTACAGTTACTAAAAAAATTGTAAGTTAAATGAACTATAACGTTCATCAAAGTCAAACTAGTGATATATTTCATCTAGGTACAATTCATCACAAAGCAAACATCGGCACCATCGCATTTTTTTATATTAGTGACATGAAACGAACTCTCAAACACGTCTGTTATTTCCGGAGTGTTTCTATGCCAATTTTACTAGATCGAACCATTTCCATCCGATTTCTTAATCCGAGCATTTTTTACAATAAAGCCCAGTCAAATATACATGAAATATTCTTTAGAACTAACATTAACTTTCTCACACATTTTTTAACCAATCTTAACTATATATTCTTATAAATCGTTGGTTCCAGGATAATCTGCATTACGTAATTTACCCATAATTCTAAATATTATGCATTCTCATGATTATAAACAGTTATAAGAAAAACTGGCCCTATAATATCAACATTTGCTAGTGTGAATCGGTAAATGTAACATGTTGTATCTAACGTAGATGTTTTTGAAATAAGAGCATGAAATTACTTCTATTCTTACCCTTGTGTTCCTGTAGCACCCTATTGGATAATCCTTTTCTATCCATCTTCTTAAGAGCCAATAGGAAACCTCGGTGAATATTGCGCGTCTCTTATTGGCTAATTATTTTGAATTTCAACTGTCAGTAAGTATGCCTTCTATTTTCTAAAAAATATCAATGGAACTGAAGCTATAGGGACTATTTTTCTGCACGCTACCTATAAACCTACCCTCATTCTCACCCTTTTCGCTCATTCATAACCATCTGTAAATACGTAATTTCATGCTCATTAGGATTAGTGTTTTGAGAATGCTAGTGGGTTAACCTTTTCCCGTCCCGTTTGACGCCCGATCCCGAATAAACCTTATTTTATAGAAGTTATAGTTGAAAATCACGGAGCAATCCGCAACCCTGTGTCTACGGACTTGCCCGCCAAACCGTTCTCGCTCTTATTGACTTGGCACTAGAGTGTTTTTTTCAGTGTGCCCCTCACCCGGCGCGGGTCGCCTAGGCTGGCTAGCCTCCTCCGGACTGTGTGTTCTGTCGCTTGCTACCCGCTTTACGCTATGCTTTGTACCACATTTCTTTTAAATCTACCCGCATTAAACAAATTTTGTCAAGGTAAGCGTGTAAAAGAATTTTGGCATCTTTAAGTATTTTTGGCATGTTCATTTTAAAGGTACTGAACTTTAGTTCAGCAGCTACGTTCAAGCAGCGGTGTAAAATTAAACAGTTTTATGTTATTAAAATAAATCATAGTTAAGTTTACGAAGAACTTCTTTTTTTTCATAAACGATGTATGTGTGACAAAGTGATGAATTTGTTGACGCATTCGGTTTAATTAGGTAAATAATTCAATTATAATGCATTAATTACCTTTTTTGGTTGTTTAGGTGCTTCTATTAAAATTGTTTACTAATAGTAGAAATGTTCATTCAAACCTTCTGGAAAGCCCGTGTTGCTCGAAGATTCAACATTTTCAAATATTTTTAAAGCTCACCAAAACAACAAAATTTATTTGAAAATATATTTATTGTCTAACAAAACTAAATTCATTAAAACGAATGGCATACAATATCGCTTTTCAAAAACCACGTTCTTCGTAAACGCAACACTAACGTCAATCGCATTCCAACTTTAAAAAGAAACCGTCAATTTTTAAAATAGCTTGTGAACGCACTGATCACCGCACGATACAGCATGTGACATAACCCGATTCACACGGCGCGCCCGAGCGCGAAGCTTCTCGCCTAAGCACAGAATCGTTCCGGTACTGAATCTGCTTCCATACTAACCAGCGTGTCGCTCGCTTCTCACATATCCATTGAGTGTGTTGTATTGGAATTGTTTTGCTTGCTTTTGCGCGCGAAGTATTTCACTTCAATTGGCTTTTAGAAGAAGATAACAAAATTTTGAGAGATCGAATGAAACGCAAATACGTTACGTTCGTTTCGTTTGTTTGTTTTGGCATTTCTGATAATTCAAATGGGGTACTGTACTGATAAATAAAGGACCATTCCGTTGTGTCAAAATTTAATATATCATTTTTATTACGGGAAATTTAACGAGTCAGCAAAACGCTTGTTAATACAACTCACAATAGGCAAAGCTGTTTCGAGTTTATTTCAAGTTTTGTGTATGAATTTATAACTCTGTCTGAATCTTTTGATTAACTTTTCTTCATCCACACTTTGCTAACATACAAAATCCTTACTTAAGTTACAAAACACCGATACGAATACGAATGTCTTTCGAAACTTAAATGAGTTTCGATCTGATCTGTTTTGTAAAACGATTTTAATTATTTCAAGATATATACTGGACACAACATATACAATGTGAAAAAAATAAAGACTTTTGGTCTTTCATTTCGTTTAAAATAGCTACTTTATTCTACTACCTTTAGACTGGATACAAAGGTTTTTTAAGCCGGCCTTGTTAATATAACTGTGTTTTTAAATTAAATGTAGCCATCGAGTGTAGCATTGAAGAAAGACAAACACTTCCCTTTGCCTGTGATTGATTTGAATGCCTAACCATTGAGTTAGAAAGAGACAGAGATAACAAACTTGATGTAACCTCGTAACGGGCTGTATGTGTGAGTGAGCGCGCTTTATTCGAGGAGGCTAGCCGGCTGGGGCAGTGGTGCGAAGGCCCGTACTCCGGCGTGTACGCGGCGCCGGCGGCCGTTTTCCGCCTGGCTTTCCTTGGCTCGGTGGAAGTCGACGAAGACTCGCGCCGCCGGAAGAAGAGACTCAAAAAGAACATGGTTGAGGAAGCCGTCACTAAGATCAAGGTGGTTTGGCTGGCAGTTCTCTTTTGTTTTAATCGTCTGTCGGTTTCGTTTTTGTTTCGATTTGAAAGTAAGCTGTTCTTTTTTGTTCTCTGTATTTTTTTAAATAAGATAGAAGAATAAACTTTATTGGATTCCTAACACGTTCTTCGTAAACGCAATACTAACGTCAATCGCATTTCATAGTTTTTTAATGTTTATTCGGATTTGGAACGTAATTCGTTTTGGTAGTGGAAAGCCATAGGTTGTTCGTGATTTTTCTGATCAATTATAATGTTTAGGTAATGGTGGATGTTTCATTAGAATAATATGTACTTTTGAATATTAATTTCGATGCACCGTTCGAGGACCGCAGATATTTGAAAATTCCACATAATTGGAATGCACGTGAAGGCAGACTAGATTATCCTAAATTATTCGTAATACGATTCATGTTCTTATCATTTACTAGAAAAACGACAACTTTAATTGAGGTTTAAAGCGTATTCTACAACTGTGTGAATCTAGGCCATTCAATTGTTTAGAAATATTTAAAATGGACTTAAAAATTAATACCGCTTTCATTCTCTCATTTTGCTGCTTTGGATGTCATCAGGCGTTGGTGAGTATTCGTGCCATCACTTTCATTATTGTTACGTTAATATGCTCTTTACTCGTAGATTGAAATCACAAAGCAGAAAGTCTCAAAATTTTCTGAGATTTTCTGCTACGTGACTAATATTAATTGTGTTTGTGAGTCCCCCCTTTCTATACTTGTAGCTTGACCGCTTGTATTTGTAAAGTAATTTCCCATCCAAATTAGTTATGGTCAGGCTACCGTAGTAATTTTATATAAGTACAACTTTTTCAAGCAACATGTATCAAAAATATGAAAAACAAATTTACCACTGAAGTCAAAAACAAAATATTAGCTTGTTCAAAAATAGAGCTATTAATCAATTAGGCACTCGCGGCTACATCATATTCTGGAGCCAAACGTTTATCTTCCAAACAATAATCCCTTCAACATTGTTCATAGGCGCCCGAAGGAGAAAACCAGCCTAGCACAGAAGTGGACCTCTTCATATCAACGGAAAAGATCATGGTACTGAATACAGAACTGAAGGAAATAATGATGGACCACGCGTTAAGAACGATATCGTACATAGCGGATATTGGAGACCTAGTGGTGTTGATGGCGCGGAGAAGATTCGTCCCGCACGAGACGGATTCTGATCAGCCGAAGCTTAACCGGACGCCGAAGATGATATGCCACGTGTTTGAGAGCGAAGAGGTATGTAAATAAGGGATAGTCAGTTTTAGATTCAGGCATACTTACGTTGAGGCAAACCCTTTCATCGTTCAGAAGGAAATAACAGTGTATGCCATTGAATTCAAATACGCTTTGTTTGGTTTACAAGAGAGGACGATAGGCTAATTGAAAAAAAAAAAACACTAATCTAATATTGATGTGAATATCGTTGAGACTTTAGCAATTTATAAACTTTTTAAAAAATCTTTAAATTTCTTTAATAGATCATATTTTATTCTCACATTTAGACCTATAAATCGCTAATTTGATTTAGAATCATTATCAAAACGAATCTTTGTATACCATAAAACTACGATGGTACGAAAGCTTATTATTATATTATTCATTTTTATTATTTTCTTCGAAACACATAACACTAGATGACATAACTAAAATAAGAAAAAATAACCTACAAAGATATTTACAAGTGTTAAAATCTAACGGTCACCCTCAAAATTCCTCTTTACAGGCACAATTTATAGCGCAATCGATCGGGCAAGCATTCCAAGTCGCATACATGGAGTTCCTAAAAGCAAACGGGATCGAAGACCACAGCTTCGTGAAGGAGATGGACTATCAGGAGGTGTTAAACAGCCAAGAGATCTTCGGAGACGAACTGCAGATGTTCGCTAAGAAGGAGCTGCAGAAAGAGGTAGGGAAAAAGAAGAACAACAAAGATTCAAAAAGCATAAATAAAGAGTTAATTTGTTAATGTGAAACTCAAGCAGAAAATGAAAATCTAGTCATATTGCGGATATTTAATGGAACTAATATTATTAATGGTGATCGTTGTCATAAACACGACTATAGTATGGCAGTAGGTCATTTATTTCTCAGGTCAGCCGTCAGGCTATATCACGTAGGTTAGTCTACATAATAACTAGGGAATTTAGCATGAGAAGCGAGAAAAAAAATAAAAGAACATATTTAAAAAAGTTGTATTAAAAAAAACATGCGTGTTACTTGACAAAATTGCAATCGTCCAAAAATTCATCATAATAATCATAATCATAATAATATTATAAAGAGGAATGATTTGTATTTGTGTGTGTGTGTGTGAGTGTGTGTATGTTTGTAATGAATAAACTCAAAAACTACTGAACCGATTTCAAAAATTCCTTCATTAGAAAGCTACATTCACCCTGAGTAACATAAGCTACCTTTTACCGCGGGAAAAGGCCTCATTCTCACGGGAAAAACTGTTAACGCGGGCGGAGCCGCAGCGGAAAGCTGATCTGTAATATTTATCTTACCTTAATATTAAAACTAACAAAACAAAGCTATTTCACATTGAAACAAAGAAAAAACGTTGCACCGTGCTCAAATGGTATGGCACTCACAGGTGGTGGTGCCGAAGAGCAAGGGCGAGATCCTGGGGGTGGTGGTGGTGGAGTCGGGCTGGGGCTCCATGCTGCCCACCGTGGTGATCGCCAACCTGGCGCCCGCGGGGGCCGCCGCTAGGTGCGGACAACTCAACATTGGTAAGTAATGGTATGGCAATGCAGGTGGTGGTGCCAAGAGCAAGGGCGAGATCCTGGGGGTGGTGGTGGTGGAGTCGGGCTGGGGCTCCATGCTGCCCACCGTGGTGATCGCCAACCTGGCGCCCGCGGGGGCCGCCGCTAGGTGCGGACAACTCAACATTGGTAAGTAATGGTATGGCAATGCAGGTGGTGGTGCCAAGAGCAAGGGCGAGATCCTGGGGGTGGTGGTGGTGGAGTCGGGCTGGGGCTCCATGCTGCCTACCGTGGTGATCGCCAACCTGGCGCCCGCGGGGGCCGCCGCTAGGTGCGGACAACTCAACATTGGTAAGTAATGGTATGGCAATGCAGGTGGTGGTGCCAAGAGCAAGGGCGAGATCCTGGGGGTGGTGGTGGTGGAGTCGGGCTGGGGCTCCATGCTGCCCACCGTGGTGATCGCCAACCTGGCGCCCGCGGGGGCCGCCGCTAGGTGCGGACAACTCAACATTGGTAAGTAATGGTATGGCAATGCAGGTGGTGGTGCCAAGAGCAAGGGCGAGATCCTGGGGGTGGTGGTGGTGGAGTCGGGCTGGGGCTCCATGCTGCCCACCGTGGTGATCGCCAACCTGGCGCCCGCGGGGGCCGCCGCTAGGTGCGGACAACTCAACATTGGTAAGTAATGGTATGGCAATGCAGGTGGTGGTGCCAAGAGCAAGGGCGAGATCCTGGGGGTGGTGGTGGTGGAGTCGGGCTGGGGCTCCATGCTGCCCACCGTGGTGATCGCCAACCTGGCGCCCGCGGGGGCCGCCGCTAGGTGCGGACAACTCAACATTGGTAAGTAATGGTATGGCAATGCAGGTGGTGGTGCCAAGAGCAAGGGCGAGATCCTGGGGGTGGTGGTGGTGGAGTCGGGCTGGGGCTCCATGCTGCCCACCGTGGTGATCGCCAACCTGGCGCCCGCGGGGGCCGCCGCTAGGTGCGGACAACTCAACATTGGTAAGTAATGGTATGGCAATGCAGGTGGTGGTGCCAAGAGCAAGGGCGAGATCCTGGGGGTGGTGGTGGTGGAGTCGGGCTGGGGCTCCATGCTGCCCACCGTGGTGATCGCCAACCTGGCGCCCGCGGGGGCCGCCGCTAGGTGCGGACAACTCAACATTGGTAAGTAATGGTATGGCAATGCAGGTGGTGGTGCCAAGAGCAAGGGCGAGATCCTGGGGGTGGTGGTGGTGGAGTCGGGCTGGGGCTCCATGCTGCCCACCGTGGTGATCGCCAACCTGGCGCCCGCGGGGGCCGCCGCTAGGTGCGGACAACTCAACATTGGTACGTATATAATATGCGATATGGTCTGTTACATATAAATCCAGACAAAAGTTAATTGGCCTCTTTCTTTTCTTGTAAGTTATTAAAAATAATGTAACGCCAAAATGACTGGCAAGGTCACACACTCACGCCGCTTTCTACTACGGTATGACAAATTACATATTTTGCGATAATTACTTTGTCGTATAGTTTTAAAAAAATGTGCGCATTGTATGCAGGTGTCAATGACCTTTTAGCCGAATTAATATGAATCAAAACATAGAAGATGGATAGTTTATTACTTTTTCAACAAATGTCGCCTGTTATCGTATATACTATGTATAAATCAGGAGCTGACTCAGAATTTTGTTACAAGTATAAAACTTGCATGCAACACTGATATTCTGCCAGCACCCAGGAGCGAGTAGTCCTCCTATAAAGTTAAATATGATCAAAAATAGACATTCTGCAACGTTACTAAAGGTAAAGACAGACAGGGTAGACTTAAGCTAAGCCTCTCTCAGTTTGCAGCCGTGTTCGGGCTCGGCTGATCATCGGGAGTAAAATTTTCTATTTATATGAAATGTAATTAATAAATATTGTTGATTTCCATCTTACAGGTGATCAAATAATAGCCATCAACGGAGTGAGCTTGGTTGGTCTACCTCTCTCTACCTGCCAGACGTACATTAAGAATTCTAAAAACCAGACTGTGGTGAAACTTACCGTGGTTCCGTGCGCGCCCGTTGTGGAGGTCAAGATAAAGCGGCCAGACACCAAGTATCAGCTAGGATTCAGCGTTCAGAATGGTGTGGTAAGTCTAGTGTGTAAATTGTTAACAAGACGTGGCCTAAAACTGTACCTTGAGGAACTCTATAATTTTCAGTCACTTACACCCATTTGCACTAACCTTGTGGCTTTGGCTTTTCGTAGTTAAGAAAACCTAAGCAAACTAAAGCTTAAAAGAAACTAGGTAGTTTAAAAAAGTCTGAAGGTTAATAGCAAACAAAATTTTTACCAAATCTCACCTAAATACTTTAGGTATCAACTTAAGCGATTCTTAAGTTTAGTGCAAACGGGTGTTAGTGGCCTTAATTCCGAAAGTAATCTTTAATTCAATTCCGCCGTCTGTGTTTTTCCTTTTAAAAACATATCAATCAATCATACAGCAGTTAAAAATTTAATTTTAAGTATTTGAAGGCTTCTATGTCTCGATTGCACAGTTTAGATTTCTAAACCGCAAAGAGCAAAAGCTGACCCAATCACTCGTGTCTATCTATCTGTCCGTCCGTCCATCCATCCGTCTGTAAGCGCTATTATAATTTTCTCTGAAACTACTGGACCGCTGGAGTTTTTTTTTTCAGGATTAAGCAAACAATTCCAAATTTTAATCATGACATGAGGCCGCACATTTATTTATGTATTTAATTATTTGTAATATAGCATCACTTACAGACTAAGCCAAACATGATGATATTTAATAATTCAGTTAGATAAGTAATAATAGTACATTATACATAACTTACAGTTGTCGAGGGTGTTAGTTTTTCTAGGTACCTCTAACCGAGGCTAAAAACTTTGGTTCTGAGGTGAAGAATAGGTCAATGGTGGCATCATTTTCGAGAATTTCGTTTATTAATTGTATGCCTTTGTGAAGTGGTGAGTGTGATTTAGTTCGGGAGGCTGGGGCGGCTAAGAGTGGGTGGTTTCTGATAGGTCGTAGATTGTATGGGGATTTAGGAGGAACATAGAGAGACACATTGACTCAAAATGTTCCTAAAGTGACAGCAATGTATTTTATAACGATTGTTTACGCGTTTAATACATACCTACCTATTTAAAATTATCGCGCTAAGACCCGTAAACAATCGTAATAATGTGTAGTAAGCGCGAAAGCCTCAAACAAATATTAGCAATGTATAATCCCCGACGAAAAAGAGGGGTGTTATAAGTTTTTGTGTGTCTGTATGTCTGTTTGTGGCATCATAGCTCCTAAACGGATGGGCCGATTTTGATCTAGTTTTTTTTGTTTGCAAGGTGTCACAATCGAGAGTGTTCTTAGCTATGATCCAAGAAAATATCTTCAGCCATTTGAAGATTATCAGCTCTTTTCTAGTTTTCTATTTTTTATGTTTCCAGATATGCAGTCTGCTCCGCGGCGGCATAGCGGAGCGGGGCGGCGTGAGAGTGGGACACCGCATCATCGAGATCAACTCGCAGAGCGTTGTCGCCGTGCCGCACGAGAGGATTGTTAACCTGCTCGCTACCTCTGTCGGAGAGGTAACATCATCACCATCATAATTTCAGCTCAAAGTCGTCCACTGTTAGACAAAGGCCTCCACCAAAGATCTCCACAACGATTGGGCCTGCGCTGCCCGCATCCAGCGGTTTCGTCGGAGAGGTAACACTATCGTGATCATCATAATTTCAGCTCAAAGTCGTCCACTGCTGGACTGCTGCCTCCCCTAAAGATCTCCACAACGATCGGTCCTGCGCTGCCCGCATCCAGCGGCTTCCCGGGACCATAACAAAATTTTTATAGGGTGTACTGTTACCATGAATAAATGTTTTTTATTATTATTATTATTATATAACTGCCTTGTGTGCCGAACAGAGTGTGACGCAGTTACGCGTTAGAGTGAGCGCGGTGATTTGTATCTCATTCTAACGCATAACTGCGTCTCGCTCTGTTTGGCAAAGACAGCATGCGTGTGGATGCGGCCTTACAAATTAGAAAAATGGCGGCGGGGCACCCCGAACAGATGGCTCACTCCAAACAAATTTGGCACGCACACATTGACGTGACATTTACAGGCCAGCTCATGCTGTAAGCGTAGCATTAAGTACTGTGACAAGCAATCAACTTACATTTATCTGTCAAAAAGCTACGAAAAGCCCGCCATTTTGAAATATCTTCCAATAGGATAAGTATACACATGACAAAAATATGCCTGTCACGCGTGAAATATCATGCCCTCCTGTGCTACAAAGTGAATGACAAAATTCATATGTGACATACAGTACAGTCACAGAAGTGTATATTTGGGACAGTCATCATCATCATTTCAGCCGAAACACGTCCACTGCTGTACAAAGGTCGGGACAGTGTTGCACCAAAATTCCTTAGTTTCACATTATAATTTCCATTATATTTCCTCCTCAGATCTTGATGAAGACGATGCCGACCTCAATGTTCCGTCTACTGACCGGGCAGGAGAATCCGGTGTTCATCTGAGCGCGCCACAAGTGCCTGCTGCGTTGCCGCTGAACATGTGCCGTTGCGTTGATTACATGTGACGTTGCGTTGATTTCATGTGACGTTGCATTGATGACGTGTGACGTTGCGTTGATTACATGTGACGTTGCGTTGATTACATGTGACGTTGCGTTGATTACATGTGACGTTGCGTTGATTACATGTGACGTTGCGTTGATTACATGTGACGTTGCGTTGTTTACACGTGCCGTTGCGTTGATTACGTGTGACGTTGCGTTGATTGCATATGACGTTGCGTTGCTGTGACGTATTAATACGTTGTTGTACTGTAATGCAGCAATGCATCATGTAACGTTGCGTTGCTGCGCTATAGCTATTGTGGTGCCGATTTGTTACCGCTCACAAATAGCACTTCTCTAATAAGACTTTTTTTTCAGTAACATTTAAATCATCACTAGTTATACGACGTGCTGTTCGGTTCGTTCCGTTATTGCAACGTTTCGTCATAGATAACTGCAACACTTCGTTATATATGTTGTAATGCAACATTACAGATATTGCAATGCAACGTTACAGATGTTGCAACGCAACGTTACATATCGTACTCCTGCACATGCTGCCATCGCTATACTGTTGATATCTATCCTCGATTAGTAAGTCCTTAAATCTAACTATAAAATCAATTAGTTTTTTTTTTCGTTTAATATAACCGAAATAGTCATGATTTAAATTCTTTCCAGCATTTTTTTAGGTTTTATGTTTCGAAATCGAGGATATATTTCGAACAGTAGCTTAGCTGTCGAATAATACTCAAAACACTCCGATGATAAGTGTCTAATGTCCGAGTTTGAATGCTTATTATGCTTACGGTTAAATAAGATAGGATAAGTTGTATATCTGTTTTACACTGTGTTTTGTATTTATTACCAAGTCTAGGTAACGTGTAAACTATTATAGCCTGTTCAGTGCCGGTCCTATTAAAATTTTCAGTTGGTGCGGAAACCAAAAGTGGCGCCCTTCTAAATAAAAAAAAAGTATAACAATTAACCTAAAAAAAATTTAGGTTGCCTCTGGCCTCCGATTATTCTGCTGTCAAAAATTGACAAATCATAGAAAAGTTCGTTTAACCAGCGAGTACCCTATTGTGATGTGGTGGACACATGAAAAATAATAATGATGATTGACACCTTTTATTTATTCTGTGTTTAATGCAAACATTAATCAAAGTAAATGGATATGTAGCAAAAAATAGTAAAAATCCCTAGGTCGCACAGCTATGCCACATGGAGGGAAAGTACTTTAAATACCTATTGTAGATAGAACATTTTACTGAAAGAAGGCTTTATTTTAATTCAAAGATCTATAAAAACTGATTCATACATTTTTTAATAATTACATGGTTGAACCGGGAATCGAACCCGCTACATGAGGAAAAAATACACCCTATAGTTTTATCATACCAATCGAAAGGCTTCATCATAAGGATTGTATTTTGCTAATAACATAGTGTCAGAAATAAAAGGAAGAGTATAAATTTTAATATTTGATGTAGTCGCCGAGATCGCCAGATCTAACCCCGTTAGATATTTTTATGGGGTTATGTCAAAAAATTTGTTTACAAGAACCAAGGTCCAAGGCTCTCCCCAGGGAGCTTCTACTGGCGAGAAGCGCCGAGGAGGAGAGCACTACATCTCAGATTCTGAGCACCACAACCCAATGATGGCCACAGTTCAACCATCCAAAGTTGGCAACATCGGTCTCGCCGATCCCCCATGACCGGGTCCTCTGATGAGGCCTGCGAAGAATGCCCCCGCAAGAGCCGCAAGGCTGAAGCAGGAACCCCTCTCTCCCGCAGAGAGGGAGAGAAGACCGTTGATGATGATGTTGTGGCGGCGCGCCACATACTACCTACGAGTACGTCATTAGAGGAGCGACCAATTAGAAGCAGAGGCCTGAAACGCGCTATCAGAGTTTTCGCAAGACATTGAACAAATACAAGTTCCAACGAAGTACAGTTGGACCGCGGTCCCCGGGCTCACCACCATGCCCGGCGGAAGATCTTCCCTTTGCCTCCACATTGGTGACCACCGACATCAGAACACGAAGATGACTTCCTGAACACAGTTGGATCTCGCCAGACGACTACCGAGCATCGATGGATTCATAGGCTAGCGACAAGCGCAACTACGTATCCTACAGCTCGAAGAAACCGCAACTCACTATGCTGGCACGAGAACTGGAGTCTTGATTTCCTGTTGGAGGGGGAGTACTGTGGCGGCGCGCCACATACTACCTACGAGTACGTCATTAGAGGAGCGACCAATTAGAAGCAGAGGCCTGAAACGCGCTATCAGAGTTTTCGCAAGACATTGAACAAATACAAGTTCCAACGAAGTACAGTTGGACCGCGGTCCCCGGGCTCACCACCATGCCCGGCGGAAGATCTTCCCTTTGCCTCCACAATGTGTTGCCAGTGATGACTTACGGATCTGAGACGTGGTCGCCAACGATGGGCCTCATAAGAAGGCTCAAAGTCACCCAAAGAGCGATAGAGAGGGCTATGCTTGGAGTTTCCTTGCGTGATCGAATCAGGAATGATGAGATCCGCAGGCGAACCAGAGTCACCGACATAGCCGCTAAACTTAAGTGGCAATGGGCTGGGCACATTGCGCGTAGAACCGACGGCCGTTGGAGTAGAAAGGTTCTTGAATGGCAACCGCGCGCCGGAAGACGTAGTGTGGGCAGGCCCCCCACGAGGTGGACCGTCGATCTGGTGAGGGTCGCGTGAAGTCGCTGGATGCGGGCAGCGCAGGACCGATCATTGTGGAGATCCTTGGGGGAGGCCTTTGTCCAGCAGTGGACGTCTTTCGGCTGAGATGATTGATGATGATGATGATGATGATAGCCGTGGGACGCCCTGTATAGTCACTTTTCTAGCTTTAGCACTTGCATTTTTTAAAATCAAGTCTGAATAATCTAACTTTTGGGCAATAGCATTTTCTATGGACAAAATTCCAAGACCTTAAAAAAATGAGGGAGAAGAAAATTTGAAGACTACTCGCATGCGTTAAGTTGCTTGTTTATTAATCTTTTTGGCAAATATTAGTTTTCGCGCATATTTCAGGATATTTCTAATGATAAAAAAAATAATTTTCGAATATTGATTCACAAGTTTTTAGTCTACAGTTATGCAAAGTAGGCTCGAAACGCTACTTTCGAAAAAATATTTTTAAAATAACTTTGACCAGCGAGGGCGGATATAGCAACATGTGATATATTTGTAATCTACTCATGATTCCCTTTCATTTGATACCCCACATGGTACGTTAATTTATTTAAATTTTTTTGGCCGCCATTTTGGATTTCAGGTACCTACTTACAAGGAGTAATTTTTCGAACTGCTGCTTATAGCAATTTTCGGATTCCGCAATGTCCAAAACCCCCGAAAAGCACTATTAGCAACTTGCTTGAATTGCAATTCAGAGATTGTTTCCTAGTCTACGTTGTAATTATGAACTCAAATTCCTCCACATTCTGAATTAATGACAATACCTCAGATGCTGCAACTGAGTCATTAGTTTCTTCGTGAAGATTTTGAAGGGCATCACGGACTGAAGTGTAGTTAAAGCGAAAAGCGGCAGGACTAGAAACTCCCAGCGAGTTTCGCAAACTTTTTAATTCTTCTATGTGCTTAGATATTATTTTGGCGCCCCCCCCTTGACGGCGCCCGGTGCGGTCGCACCGCTCGCACCGCCCTAGGACCGGCACTGAGCCTGTTAACTATTTGAGATACGAAAACCATAGACGAACAAAATAAGAAATCATAAGGAATGACTCTATTAAAATCAAGTATGCAGATAAATGGGTCACAGATTGCAAAATAGATAGGTACATTTTTCTTGGCTTAATAAGGTATACATATTTGTGAAATTTATGAGAATACGTTATTGTATTCTATTCTATCTATAACTCCAGGATATTTGTTACTAATTGTTGGTTGCACTTAACTATGTCGACCTGTCAACCAAATTTTCTTTAACAGTACAGATCAACAACAGTGGTTTATCTAGTCATTGGAAGTGCTAAAATATCTAAGTCAAGAACTTAAGATTGTATAGGTCTGGTATTAAATACAAAACACAGAAATATGTTTCATGTCATGACAATGTATAGGCTATACGTGATTATAATTTACGATTAATAGTTGTATCTATAAAATGACACGTGGAAATCCACCTTTTGTGCTTCGAAATCGGTTAATTTTTTGTATTCATATTTACCATCACTCACTTTTTAGTATATAAGCATCAACTAACAGTAATCTCCTTAAAATCATTCCATGTTTCATTTCAAAATAATTTATCTCGTAAAGTTATATTTTTTGTTAAGTTTTTTTATTATTTTGTTTGGATTTTCTAAAAGTGTATTTTTAGTCATATTGCATTAATATTTTTTCCTTCATTCGGTTCAGATAATGTATAGCTTAGATAGCAAATATAGGTCTTGGAAATGTTTCATAGTATAATGAGTAAATGCTTTTGTTCTGGAGGTATTTGTACTATCAAAATATTGCTAAAATAATATGTAGCTTATATTGAAAGTATTGATATATAAGATGGTATCTACTGATTATGGATTTGGGCGCGTAGGAACACGTATTAAGGTATAAATTAGGTATGTTTGAAAATTCGTTAAATTTTTAAAAGCTGAATCAAGGAAGTGAATACGTATCCTCAATAGCGATAGAGTTTGGCTATTGACAGACAATCAATGAAATTGGAAAACATTGTACTAGCAAGAAAATTACATAGAAAAAAAAAGTATCAAATTAGGTAAATCCATAAAAGTGATTCGGGGTTGCCTTGCCACAATGACTTTTCAAATTAGCCGCGTTTTTTCATTCTACTTTCAATAGCCAAACTGTATCATTATTGCAACGTTGCTACGTTTTTCACATGATTCTATATAACATCAAAATAATTACGATTTACCACCACGACTAAATAACGTATCTTATAAATTAAATAAAGAATTGATTAGTGGATATTATAATGAATCATTATTTCGTGTAGCATTTCAAAAGATATATCATATTTTGTAAATTTTATAGTGTTGCTATATAGCTCTATGTAACCTATATGTATGTCTTACGTTATTTAGCTAAGCTTAGCGCTCTGGAGACGAGTATTTGGAGATATTTTCAAAATCACTGTAGAAAATTGTATTTATCTACTTGTATGTATCCCGTAGCCCCTTACTAGCCTATTTACTAAAAAATATCGGTGTTAAAATTATAATAAACCTTCATAAAAGCCGGTGATTTTGAAAATATGACTTGTAATTTATATTTATGTATAAAACATCAAACTATCCATTGGAACTTTCCGCTTGTATGTATTCCGAAGTATATAGCTCGATTGTGTACTATCTCCCTTACCTATATCTTTCCAGTCTGTTCACGTCAGTTTTTTTTTGCTAAAAATGGCCAGTGTTTAACCAACAAATATTATTAGTAGTTAAAAACATCTTGTTGTGAATTAATGACGCTTGACAAAAAATCTGGACGCCTGCCTATCTCACCCGACTACCAAAGTTAACGTCTGACTACCAACGTTGACGTCTGACTACCAACGTTGACGTCTGACTACCAACGTTGGCGTCTGACTACAAAAGTTGACGTCTGACTACCAACGTTGACGTCTGACTACCAACGTTGGCGTCTGACTACAAAAGTTGACGTCTGACTACCAATGTTGACGTCTGCCTACTAACGTTGACTGATAAAAAAGTCTACGCGGTGTATCAAGTGTGTAGCAGACGTGAACTATCACTAACAGTTGAATATCAATCGCAATGAACACTGGACATGCTCTAACTTTCAATATCTACTATTTAATCAAGTAAATATAAAGACATACAGTCTGACGTAATTTTATATTGCTAGCTGTTGTGAATAAGATTTATTTACATTGTGAAACACAGATAATAAACATATTATAATAGCCTTTAATTGTGAAAGCTGGTATATGGTAGGTACACTGTAACATGTGAAATAACTATTGTTGTTCTCATTTCTAAGAGTATTATTCTAGTCTGCATTAAAGTTAAGAATAAACTGAACAAGTAATCTGTTTGTTTCTTTTTCAAATTTCATTCCAATTCTTTTAGCCGCTTGCGTTATGCAATGGGATTATTCTTCAAGCTATAAAGGGGGCAAGTGCCGAACAGATCCTATAATCTTTCCCCTATGAAACCTTAACCCACGAACCAAAACAGTAACCAACCACAAATAAGTGACAATAAAATTGATAATATTCTGACTATCCTGCTACTAGTACGGTAATTTATATCCATTGCTGATAAATATAACGTATCTTGTAGGTAGCTTAGAAGACTGTAAGGTTCACGTACGCCTGGTATATCGAACAGACTGCACTGCAAGGGTAATAAACTACTTTCCCTCTGGCAACCTGTTAGACCGTATGTCATTAAAAAAAAGAAACCTGGTACATCGTATCTTTGAGCTCAACGACTGATCGCAAAGGAAAAAACTCTTGTTACTTGTTTGTCCAGACTTCTTATTGTTTATGTTCGCCTGGTACCGAAATACCGTATCGATACCACAACGGCTGCAAAAATGTTCCATTTTCATGTTTGCCTGGTATATACATCGTCTGAGAGAAAGCAAACCTGTGCAGTACCATTCTGGTATTCTTTGCTTGTCTTGAGCAGGGGCGCTGTTGTGTTGTACTACTCGTACTCGTACAATTGCACTATTGTCTTACTAGCGACCCGCTCCGGCTCCGCACGGCAAAATGGTTATTGTGGGTTATCCTTAAGTATATTATGTATGTATTATACATATAAACATTCCTCTTGAATCCCTCTTTCTACTAAAAAACCGCATCAAAATCCGTTGCGTAGTTTTAAAGATTTAAGCATACAAAGGGACATAGGGACAGAGAAAGCGACTTTGTTTTATAATAAGTAGTGATAGCAAAAGGTCACTTTTCATTTAAATAATTTTGCATTCTCTGTACTCTATGCCCTAGTATTATATATTTTTTACGTGGCCACGTAGGAGTTAGTCCTGCGGGTCTGTAATAGTAGCCCTTAAAGTAAAGGGATGATGTACAGTAATAAAATAAATTATAAGATGAAAAACGTTTATTTGAAAATTTTAAATAACTATATTAAATCGATTACATTTTATTATTAGCTAATCTTCGCTTATTTGCCATTTTCTTAAACACTATCGTAGTTATTTCAGTATTTTCAACGAGAAAATCATGTAAGTACCTACTTACTTAGTTGTTGTCAAACAATCATATTATATAACACCCCTGATTTCCTTCAAACTTTAACTTAGCACTTTCCAAGACACGATAGCCGAGAACCTTAAAATATCGAAATTACCTTTTATCAGCTGCCCATAAGAAGACATTTAAATATTATATTATATACGTGTCTTATTTCTATTAAACAGCTTAAAACTTTAGTACAGCTTATTTAGAATAATCTTAAACAATAGTGATTAGACTGATGATTAGGTATTTGTTATGTTCCAATATTATACGGTTTAAATTAACACTAATTTATCTTTAAAAGGTTAGAGTTACACACGCAAAGTACATTTATATGTATAAGCAAATTAAAATATTAGGTAGGTATTTGATTATTTTGTTGATTTTATAAAAGGTAGGTATGTAGAGTCAAGTGCAAAGTAAACTAACTACGCGCACTGCGATTATCTTCCTTATTTAACGGACATAAGGACGGTGCGAAGTCCAAAGTTTGCTCCTTTCAGCTTGATCTTGTCTCTTGAGTGCTTTTAAAATGTACCATCCATAGACAGTATGTCGGGGTAACTACGATAATGGGGTAAATAAGAATAAGAATGCATAAATGGGCAAGTATTTAAATTTTAAAAATCGGATAATTCAACCCTGAAGAAACGTAGGCGTTTTTTTGTTCAGTATAATTAATTGATTGATTTTATGACTTATTCTATATTATATCCCACCCAACTGAGTTACATCAACATCTAAGAGACAAATCATTGTTGGTATCTAGACAAGTATTTTTCTTAATATTAAAAGCTTACTTACCAAACATAACAATAATAGACAACAAAAGTAAACTACTAAAGCTATAACAAATTATTTTGCAAAAAAGCGATTTTATTGCAAACATACCCATCACAAATCACAAGGTTGTATAATAGACAACAAAAGTAAACTACTAAAGCTATAACAAATTATTTTGCAAAAAAGCGATTTTATTGCAAACATACCCATCACAAATCACAAGGTTGTATAAGTAATAACAACTAGCTAAACTAAACAATAATTATTTCTAATCGAAGGCAACTAATTTAAATAGTAACAATCAAATTGCTATCATTTAATAATATACAAGCATCAAGAGATTAATTCGTTATCAATCTTAATAATTAGGAAACTACATTACGTTCTTCTATGAGAAAGTTTAAAAATATAGCATTTTTACACTACACAACCATACATTGGAAGAAATAATCTACTATATTTTTACAAATTATTACATTAAACCACAACGAGTATATTTCGCTTATTCAAAAATATGCTTGATAATGAAGTCTATTTGAATAATATTATATATGTATAACCGTTATTTTTGCGTAAAATGGTGCATAAAAGACCTTATTACTGCCATAATTCTTTTTTATTACTTTAAGTGAAAGACAACTCACTCTTCATAGTTAAAGTTTTCCTTATCTGCTGCGTGCTGCGCATATGGCAGCACGAAATTTACTAAATCTGTGCGGAAAAAGTTCCGTCGCTGAAGTGATATAATTACCGCATTTGTTACGCTATCAACAGTCAAGTCCGAACATTGCAATTAAGAGATTTTATATTTAATCTTAATAATCAAATTTTTGTTTCTCATAATATCAAATCCCTTTTACGCCACGACGATTCTCTTTTCGCACATACCCACGTAAGACAAGTTGGCGTAAGTATTATTTAATCTGTTGTTTGTGAACATTCTTACATTTTCATGGTTTTTAACTACACTAACACGCATTTTTTACGGGTTATCTCCGAGATTTAAATTTGAAATGAGCTTGAAGTTTCTGCAACCCGACCCGATATTTCACTAATGCTGCCGTGACCATGATTATGACAGGTGTAAATCGGTCGAAATATCGGAAAGCTCATTTAAGGTTGCCTGGTAGAAATTGCTACTCAGCAATAAGGCCGCCTACATGTACACTTTCGTTCTTTTTTGTGAATTTACAGATTCTATTATTTCTAGTGTGCACTAAAGTATATTCTATTCTATTAAAATTTAAGTCGCGGAAATAACCCGCGAATATAGGGTAAACCAAGGTATTACTGGCCACTTTGTAGTTTAATGCTCTGAAATATGATTATAAAGTTATAACAGAAGAATATAAATAAAACTAGCTTCCCGCCGCGGCTCCGCCCGCGTTAATAGTTTTTCCCGTGGGAATGAGGTATTTTCCCGCGGTAAAAGTTAGCCTATATTCTTCCGCAAGGTCTATTCTTTCTTTGTGACAACTCCGCCCGCTTTAAAAATTTTTACCATGGGAATGAGAAATTTTCCCGCGGTTAATTGTAGCCTATGTTCTTTCCCAAGGTCTATTCTATCTTTGTTCCAAGTTTCACCAAAATCGGTTCAGTAGTTTCGGAGTCTATTCAATTATAAGGAATATTTTAGGTATTTTTTTACACCTTGGGTTACATTATTGAAGTTTTAGAACGGATCCCTAATTTTTTGAAAATAAAATATAGCCTATGTTACTCAGGGTGAATGTAGCTTTCCAAAAGTGAAAGAATTTTTGAAATCGGTTCAGTAGTTTCGGAGCCTATTCGATGCAAACAAACAAACAAACAATCAAACCTTTCCTCTTTATAATATTAGTATAGATATAATGCTATTATCGTCTGCTCGCCCTTGCACTCAGTCAGCTGAACACTCTCCTGGATATGTCGCCACATATTGACATCTTCCATGACTCACTAGCAAAACTTAGTAAAGAATGCCTTGTATTTGCTGAAGGAAAGTAACAGTTTGTTAAAATCTATGTCTTTTTTAGAATGTTTTAGTTTTTAGACTGTTTGTACATATTATTTTAAGTTTACAGTGATTTGACAGTAAATGTTTTTCTATAAATAAATAAATAAATAATCTTATTTCGGAGCATTAAACTACAAAGTGGCCAGTTACTGATATTGGGCTCAATTCTGCGTGGCCACTAAAATATCTAAATTGAAGTTTAAGTTTTCACGTTCTTAAGAACGAAAAGGGCCAAAAAGCCAACCTACATTTAGACACGTCAAACATCAAATTTTACGCGTAATTTAGGAGGAATTTAAAAACGTCCCGACTAAATTAAGCTGAATTTGACAGCTGCGCTGCTTATTTTAAATATCATTCATTCAAATTTAAATTCATTCATCTCCCCATCCTTTTCGATTCCCATATGAATGAAAGAGACCAACAACTTAAATTTAGAGATTTTAGCGGCCACAGCAGATTTGAGCCTAGTGGCCAGTAATACTTGTGTATGTATCTGTTGTTTATTCAAAGTTGACGTGGAAGTCGTGTGCGGCGTGACCGTGGGCGTCATGTGGGGGCTGCCACGCCGGGAGGGGGGCGTGCTATGGGGGCGTCATGCTGCCGCCGTATTCAGGGGATGCGCCGCGACCTGCAAACGTCAAATTTTACCTAGCTGGCCAGGAATATAAAAAACATCGCCATATTGCGGAATTTCAATGGAACTAATATTATGATGGAAATTGTTGCCATAAACATAAATTATACATGTGGCGACCCCAGAGCAGGCTAAAGCGCCTCCTTCTCATGAATATGAAAAACTTTTACTCGTATTATTAGGACCAATAGGAATGTTAACTGGCTTGTCAAATGACCTTATTTTTATGAAATTTATTTAAAAAAATTAAAGGAATAAATGGAAAATTAAAGGGAATACAAACTTGTGACATCATAGTCTCCTATTGATCGTTTTCGTGCGATTTACTTTGATTTGCAATAATAAATCATAAAATTGGTAATCATCATCACCATCTCAGCCGAGAAACGTCGCCCAATTTGCAGTGTAGGTGTGATGTGGTTTCCCAAAAAATTACAATCTCAGTAGCTGCCCTTCTTCTGTCACCAGCCCCCGAGAGGACTTGTAGAAGGCTGCAGACGACACTATTCGTGTAGCTGGTTTTTGGGCCGAGACTATCTGAGTTAGCTGTCGAAGAAGATTAAAACAATATCTTACCCCGGCCTCTGCCGCGGCCACGACCCCTGCCCCTCCCGCGGCCGCGTCACCTCCTTCCATCACCCAAACCCACCATATCTGGAACATAAATAACATCGTGAGGGGAAAATCGGAAAGTAAGACATAATATATATTGTCCTTATGTATTATATAAGGAGTTTAAGGAGTAAATGCACAATAATACAATAATAGTAACGGTAATTTAGGGGTAAGAACGACAGTATAGGTACTTCGGGCGTAAATGCGTAAATTATTATGAAACGTTCAGGTCTAAAAACGTTTTTAAACATTACGGAGCATTTACTATTATTCATACAATAATAAAAAAGTTTATTTAGGGGTAAGCAGGACGGTATAGTCACATCGGGGGGTAAATGCGTAAATTACACAAAACATTTAGGTCTAATAACTTTTTTAAGACGCTAAAGACCGATTTACTTGGAGAAAAGTTATTTTCAACCAAAGTGTAATATGTAATATGCAGGTGAGTTATTTGGACAGGATTTCCTTAAAATATGTAAAACACACTTAATTATAACTAGAAACTAAATTTAAATAAATCGCTGTATTAGATCAAATATCTATCGCTATACCGAAACATATTTTGTATACTAACCTATGTTTGTGGCGGTCTTCTCCAGGTACGCCAAGGGTCCCTGTAAAGCGGCGCTGTAGCCGCGACCTCCAGCCAGGAACATACCCTGGGCCAGACTGTTCTGCATCTACATATAACACAATAACAAAACATACTTAAAAAAACATAAACAAAGTATGGGATTTTGACAACACTCTTACAAATTCTAATTAATGTTTGAGATGAATTTAGAAAACTAAAATGATATGAACATGGAATCCATGGAAATGAACGATATTCATTGACACATTCGGCTAAAGCGCAGGATAAGCTGAAACATGCGCACCCATTGAACTACTATTTGTAATAGCGTACATAGAAAGGACACCTGCGAACCGCACTCGTGAAATATGAATTTGGATATCGCGATCTCCAACTTCTATGGCGTTTTGTTTTTCTTCTCACCGTGCATTCCGCCCGCCTCCCTCTTTGATTTTAGCGCATAGAATGTATTCGGGTGTCTTCTCTGGTACATGTAAATAATTCTTCAATGTGTGCACCACAAATCTATTTCATTGACATAAGAAAACGGTATAAAGACCAGTGTTCAGCTTAGCATGCTATTGACTGTTCTGAAGAAATAAGTGAATATGACATTTATAAACTAAAACAGACACTTAGATGTTGGATGAAAATTAAATTAATTCTAAGACGTAAAAAAATGTGACAAATTCGAAAAAATATAACAAACATAATAAAATAAAAAGTACTAACCCTTTTAATCTCTAAATCACTCACATACATTTTGGAAACTCATTTTTGTGGGTGGTTGTAGTATACTTTCCATTATTATTGTCACGGTTTAGTTTTGTTCTCTCACTATTTATTCGATGATATAACACTTTATTGATAACACAATTCAATTAATACAGGATTTATTTCACATTAATTAATTTCCGCCTGCGCCATGTTTAATAAAGTATACGTGAGTCAAGTTTAGTGTGTGTAGTGTTGAGCTCAGACTGATTGCATTATATAATTTTACAAACACCCACAATTTTGATTATTTCACCACAGGAAAAAATCGTCCTAAATTAATAAAAATAACCAAAATATTGGCAAATAAAATCAATTTTATTAGCCTCATAAGTACTGATTTAAATGATATATATAAATTTATATTTTTAATAAATTAGGATAATGTGGATATCTATCTACATAGTTGTTGTGCATAACAGCTCGTTAGGTAGAAAAGTAAACTAAAAAGTATAATAAAAGAAAAGGTTTTAATAAAGTAAAACTTAATTAAATACTAGTTTACAATTCACTAAAGTTACTTATCATAGGAAAACCAAATTAAAGCTATACATCTTACATTATAAAAAAGCTTACATTTTAATGATATTACTTATTGATCTGTATAACAGATATCGTTACAATAAATAAATGTACGGAATAAACATATTACCTACTGTATGTTCATTTCAGCAACAAAATATTCCTATTTACCCCACTGTCCCATTTACCCCTACGTGACTTATACATGTATGTATAGGTATATTTTAAAATACATAACACTTAAAATATTTTACAACAACTCTTGATGCTGTTGTGTAATTAGAAACTACAAGTCAGATATTTCAGAGACAAAATTATAAAATATCATTGTTGTCATTTACCCCCGTTAAGTTATTTGCTGCTACCCCGCTTGGTACTATCAACATCAATATTCTAAAGCTATTATTGTCTTTTAGAGGTACTTATTAGGAAGATCGTTCAATATTAGAAACATTTATTAATAAACATTTAAAAACAGATAGTATATAGAAGGCACCAGAACTGGGTCCTAGACTTTCAGTAGATTCTAGAGTATAATAACTATTAATAACTATAAGAATCTATCTGTACTATAAAAATTTAAAAATAAATTCTAATTTTAGCCTACGCAAGTCATAATATTGAATTATTGTCTTCGAGAGGTATAAATATCAATTTTTGCAATAAAATTTGTAAGATCAATTTGTACACTAAACTTTCAGGCAACAATGGGATTCACAGATACATCAGTTTGTAATTTTCTTGGCTATTTATGTCCAATTTACACCAAGTCCGGTGAAGCTTCGTACATTTTCGACTCAAGCATAGGTCAATTCAAAAGAATAAAATAAAACCAATTTATACAGAAAGTGATGCTTTACTTATAGCTATATCATCCGGACGAGTGTGGGACGAATTCATTATTGCTAAAACAATGAATTCCATAGGCATTTATCTCGCGTCCTTTTCGATTCATCTCGGTCCTTATGTCCATATGGGATATGGACGAAAAGGACAAAAATCATTGATTTATAACAGATACTAGATTTAGCGCGTCGTACAATAGCGCATTGAAGATTTGGGACCGTCTGACACACATATGTAAACTCCTAATTACAACCTTATTCTCTCCCATTACGGTCGCATTTTCATTGCGGTAATGTAGTGCACTGGAATCAAAATGTAATATGTGATTTTTACTAGTCTTTTTTACTATGGTTGTATTTTCACTGTGAGCACCTCTTTGCGGTCCCAATTTTGAATCGTTCATGTTTTATCTTTCTTCTGTCTGTTATAAATCAATTACAAAAACCTAAAACACCTAAAAGTATGTTATCGCGTTCGCTACCGGCGCGGGGGTGCGGAGGGGTAAGGCGGGAGCGGGGGGCGTGGTACCTGTTGCTGCTGCATGGCCGCTTGCTGCTGCATTGCTGCCTGCTGCGCCGCTGCCGCCGCTGCCATCTGCTGCGCCTGCCATACGCATGCATTTGGTTGGTAACATAAACCAATACATGGTCCAAGAACACACGGTCTAACCGTTAGACCACGTGATTGACACAAGCCTACGTCATTTTGCCTATTCATTGCTCGTGTCAGTCACGTGGTCTAATGGTTAGACCTTGTTTTCTTAGACCATGGACCAATATATTCGAGAGGTCTGTCAATTCTCCTACTACAATGCGTGTTCCTGTAATTAGTAACTAAAAGAAAAGATAGATGTCACTACCATTCTTCACAAATCACTACATAGTATAAAATAAAGTCGCTTTCTCCGTCCCTATGTCCCTATGTCCCTTTGTACGCTTAAATCTTAAAAACTACGCAACGGATTTTGATGCGGTTTTTTTTAATAGATAGAGTGATTCAAGAGGAAGGTTTATATGTATAATACATGCATAGTATACTTAAGAAAAACCCACAATAACCATTTTCCCGTGCGGAGCCGGGGCGGGTCGCTAGTTAACTATAAATGTGAAGTCATGTGAAATAAAAAAATATACGGTGTCTCTCGACCTAATAAAAAAAAACTTTCACTTCCTATTTATGTAAGAAAAAACCCAATTATAGCCATTTACTAGTGTATTTTTAATATAATCTTGGGCGAGGAGCTAGGCGCCATCTAGTTTTAATACGGGATTTGAGCTTTTTCCGAAGCACGTTTTTTCTAGGGCATTGACAGTCCTCTCCAGTATATTGGTCCATGATGGTTGGTAAACTAAATAAGCTGGGTTTCCTTTACAAGGCAGTGTCCACTATATTGCCACCTTAATTTTAACCTTATATCCTCAACATAAAGTCGAAAACCAATGAATTTTATAAAGTTGTTTTGTAAAGGTGGATTATGCTGAAACTTTATTTACTTTGTAACAACTTTTTTTAATACGCGTTATCACAAATAAATTATTTTGAATTTTGTTTTGCCTTATAAAATGGGCTTCACTACATAGTATAAAATAAAGTCGCTTTCTCCGTCCCTATGTCCCTATGTCCCTATGTCCCTATGTCCCTTTGTACGCTTAAATCTTTAAAACTACGCAACGGATTTTGATGCGGTTTTTTTTAATAGATAGAGTGATTCAAGAGGAAGGTTTATATGTATAATACATGCATAATATACTGAAGGATAACCCACAATAACCATTTTCCCGTGCGGAGCCGGGGCGGGTCGCTAGTAAAGTATAAATTAAAAGAAATGTGGTAGGCATAGAGCACACCTTATCAAGTATGCACCGTAAGCACGGGTATGCACAGTCCGAATATCTTCAGCGTGTTCGTTTAGTAGGAAATGGTTATTGGAGCTGATTGTTTTTCCCGGTGAAAATAAGTTATTTAATAGAACATTGTAAAATGTGCAGTGATAAGTTGCAAACATGACTCGAGGAAGAAATCCAAAAAGAAAAATGGTATTGATTTCACCGCCCATAGAACATCTGCTTACGCTTGGCATAAAGGCAGCGGAGCGGGCGCGTGCTCTATGTTTATTTATTCTCTATGGTTCCGGCTTAAGCCGTCCGCTGCGTCGCACTGGCTTACAACACGCGCCGTGTATATGTTGCCTACTCCTTCGACGGTTAACTATCGATTGTTTTCTAACTTTTCTTTTGTAAGCATTAATGGATAGCTACACGCGCGATCACAGCGCGTGGTCCAGCGCGACGCAGCGGACGCCCTTAGAATTGTAATGCTAAGTGGCGCCGCCATCCTTAAAAAAAAAATAACTCGGGATATAATCGATTTTTCAAAAATTCGTGCTAGAGCCATAGCAGCCCCTCTAACATGACAAACATAATTTTGACGTGCGTAGCCTCTTATCCTATTGGAGGATATTTCAATATGGCGGCTTTTTGACACTTAAATTTGCGAAAAACTTTTGTCACATCACATGTTACCGGGGCTGTTCTGTCAATATGTCGCGTTTGACAGCTTCTCGAGCCTGTCGCTACTTACATAGATAGATAGACAAAACGTTTATTCCATCAAGAACACACATGAACATATCATTAAAAGAGTAAACTTAACCTAGAATACATTTTAATTAGTGAGGCTCGGTCACGCTGCGAGCGCAACTGCGTGATTGCGCGGAATATACGCACACGCCTAGTACTATGCGTGCCAAATAAGAATAGGACTGGGGCCATCTTGAATTGACAGTACGTCCTTTACTTTCTATTTGGCAAATAAGAAAAGGAGGGACTGACAATTCAAGATGGCGCCAGTCCTATTCTTTTGGCAAATAAGAAAAGGACGTACTGTCAATTCAAGATGGCGCCAGTCCTATTCTTATTTGGCACGCATAGTAGTAGGCCTACAGTAGTGGTAAGACTGACCTGCATGTTTTGCTGCACGCACTGTTGCTGCATGGGCGAGGCGGCTTGCTGTATGGGCGGCGGCGCGGGCGCCGGCTGCTGCTGTTGACACTTGTTGTACACTGTGTGACCCTGGTACAATACATATTTATGACTACTACTCGACCAGCACCCGTAACATGCAGAGCTATGACAAAAGTTGGTCGCGCGAGAAACCCGCCATATTGAAATATCCTCCAATAGGATAAGAGAATACGCACGACAAAATTATGTCTGTCACGCGTAGACCGGGCATGTTACAGGGGCTGAACAATTATGCGCATGACAGGAATGCGGTTTGTGTAATATTCGCCCTCATTCCCAGCACTAATCCCTGTGACCGGCTGTGACGCCATTTTTGAAATGCGCCTAATTTTTTTGGTCGCGTAGTAGCTTTTCACCCCGCGGCTACGCCCGCGTAGTTTTTTTACTTTTTCGTGAAATTTCTTCCCGTAGGAATTAAATATTTTTCCATGGTAAGAAGTATATCTAAGATGTTGACCGGGGATATAAAGGACCACCATGCAAAATTTTATTCAAAGCGGTCCAATAGTTTCGGCGATTAGCCCGTACAAACAGACAAAAAAAAAAAAAAACTAGATTTGTTATAATCACTTCTTACATCCCCCTCTGTGGGATGCACCTGACTCGGTTTTTAGCATTTTTTTTCTATGTACAGATTTTCGACCTTTAGTTTTATTACATAGACTAGCTTTTCACCCCGCAGCTACGCTAAATCAGGGATTATTTCGTGAAAATTTGGGATTTTTCCGTGGCAAACGGTTTTCGAAAAAGAAACAAACATCTATCCTCACAAACTATCGCGTTCATAATATTAGTATCCAGGATTTATTCAAATATTCTGCTTTTTGTTAATAAAGATATGTATTTTAATTTTATATAATTTGTATTTTGACCGAATCACCCCACTGATGTTTTCACCCTACTATATTTTTTTTATTTTCCCAATATTTGTTGCAAAGAGATTCATAATCATAGTCATTTACAAAGACGGTTACAGATTGCTATTTATACCCAAAAATTTGGTATGTAATAGATTATATGAGTATCATATTATGTAAAATGTTGATAAATTTTGCATTTGCATTTTTTTCTCTGCGTTTTTTTATCAATTAAATCATAGTAAAGAGTCTCAGGTATTATGTGATCTCCTTTTTTTTACCATCAAAAATCTCTGGCAGTGTTACCTGTAAATCAGCAAGTAGGTTTTGCCATTGGCTGATTTTCTCATAGTGTCTCTTCAACAGTTCCTCCTTACGCTGCAGCTCGCATTTTAATTCATTGTTGTCTTCTTTTACCAGGAGTTCTGGCTTCATTGCTGAGAGCAGGAAACTGGAATGCATGTATTAAAATTTTACTTTATTGCACATGGTTATTAAAAAAATACATAACATATATTGTGTATGTTGATAGGTGTTTTATAGCTAGTTAGCATTTTTTTCTGGACAACCTTCTGGGAGATTTAGCCATGCTTACTGTTTAACAAATAATATTAAGTAAAACTTTAAGTATAATTTTGAGTGACCATTGTATTGAAGTTTGTTATTGGTATTTTTATTTACAAAGTTATAAAGAGGAGTAAAGCCTGACCAGACAAATAAAAAACCTCGCCATATTGCGGAATTTCAATGGAACTAATTTTATTATGCAAATAAATATTAAAAATATACACAATATGGTGCCCCCAGACAAGGTTTTTTATTTTTTCTACCTATCTTTATGATAAATTTATAAAATGTAAACTTTATCAATAAAAAAAATTTTGATAGTTATAGGACTTTTGCTTTTCTAAATGCTGTTAAACATATTTGCAGTATAGACGCTAGTACTATTACATATTCTGTGGTATAGTTAGACTGCGGTTACTAGGATCACAGCAAAGGCAGAGTATGTATTCACCGTTTCTGTAAGAAGAATGCTTCCATCTGTCTGGCGAGGTCAATGAACCTTTCAACCTCTGCCTTAACTTCTTCCTTCTCCGCACACGGTGACGGCTCCTGCTTCGTCAGAACGTTTAGACATGCCTGGAAAATAATTTATAATTTTGAGACCAAACTAGTCAGAATTTTATCTCCCATGTAGGTAATCTATAGGTACTGATATTATAAAGAGGAAAGACTTGTTTGTTTGCATTGAATAGGCTCCGAACTACTAAACCGATTTTAATAAAATTTGATGTAAAGATACAAGAAACTTTGAGTAACGCTACCAATGGGAAAACTGTTAACGCGGGTAGAAAGCTTGTTTTTATAATAATTATAAAAAACGTAAATCTGCCTGTTATGTTTTTTTTGGCATGCCACTAAAACGATTTTGATGTTTATTTTCATTTTTCTATTAGAGATAGAGACCATTGTGTAGATGCTTCAAATAACGTTTGTTTTGTTTGTTTATGTATGTTGGTAGCATTGATGTATATTATTGACAGCTGCAAATTCTGCTGTTTGGAGGTTATACTTTGTTTCAAATGCGATATTTACAGGTTTTCTTACCTGAAAAGATTCCTCGAACTCTTCGACAAGGTTTCCAGTACCGTTTGATGGCGCTGACATTTTGTTTATTTGGTTCTGTCTTTTATTTTTTGCACTTTACACACTGGCAAAATCGAAACCGACCGACGACGACGGATGATCGAAATCGACGATGTTGCCAGACCATGAAGTTGCAATTCATTCAAATTGTGAAAAATTTTTAATTCAATGACTCCATTGAGTCAATAATATTATACTATATAAAAGCGGTGAAGCCTTAACAAAGAAATAAAAAACCTGCTCTGGGGGTGTCACGTGTTTATTTTTACGACTTTGGCAACAATTTCCCTTATAAAGCCCGACTAAAGAAATAAGAAACCTCGCCATATATTGCGGAATTTCAATAATGGAACTAACTTTATAAGGGAAATCGTTGCCATAGTCGGAAAAATATACACGTGGCGCCCCACTGTGGCCGAAAAGGCCAATCCAGCTGGACAATATTGTTTCTAGCCCGTTTTACATCCTACACGTTGTAATAATACAAAATGTATCATAAAAAATGTACCTGATTTGATAATAAGTGCAAATAATAATAAAAAAGAAAAACCAGTATAAGCTGACCTATCTTAGAGTAGACTTTGTATGCAAGTAGAGATCAGTTTATAATGGTTTATGCACAACAAAAAAGGACGTTTATATTTGATGTATTTTCACTGTTTAATTGTTTTTAGAATATAAATAAATGAAATGTATGTTATGATCATATTTATTACTAGCTTTCCGCTGCGGCTCCGCCCGCGATATCAGCTTTTCCTGTGAACTGAGGCATTTTCCCGCGGTAAAAGTTAGCCTATGTTACTCAGGTCAGGGTGAATGGAGTTTTCTAATGATGTATATTTTTTGAAGTCGGTTCAGTAGTTTTTGAGTTTATTCATTACCAACATACACACGCAGACACACAAAAACACAAATATTTCTTCTTTACATATTAATATTAGTATGATTACTTAAATAACTTAAAAAAATCACTATCAGAAGAATTATTGAAGCTGGGCAAACTGACTACTTGCACCCTTTTCGTATAAAATTAAGTATTTTTGAATACATAGCATAGCATAACATAGCACGCTTCTCTGCCAGGACTCGATCCAGTTCGAAAGCTAACAATTTCGCAAACTCTTTATTTCGTATAGTACGGTACTACTCGTAGTAAGTAGGTACCTAACGATGACGTAGATGGCTGCAATGATAAATAAAACTTCAGTTCTTCTCCATTTAACGATTGAACAACTGCAGGAAGACTTTCAAACCGATTTTGTGTTTTTCCGCAAGTATGTCATTTTTCGATGATATTTTATAAATTTTCGTATTAATATTTCGTAAACATTCTTCTGTTTCGTCTTTTAAATCAAACCTCGTCGAAAAATAATCAAACAAAGCAGCAATTCTTTTATCTTTGGTGTATTTAATCCATTGTTCAAAAAATTGTTTCCTTGAAACGGACACTATGTGTTCTGAAACAAAAAAATATATATTATTGAACCGCACTCGTGAGGGGCCTGTAAACTATTTTATTTACAAGTTTAATAATGTAGTTATAATATATAAAAAAATTAGCCTTGGTACAAGAGGGTACAAGTAGTTCCCAGACTGTGAAACATAAAATTTCGTCAAAAAAGTAGTTTTCATAATTTTCATCTGCAATTATCAATGCAACAGAAAAGATCTTTGAGAAAGTTAAATATAAATAAAATACTACTTACCTACTACCTCAGGATCCATGGTTAAAAGTTTAATAATATCTACTGGTTTCACTTCGAAAATTCGAGACGTATAAAGTAAGGATCCGCAAAAAATGTAGTAAAAATACTCACTTTCCCACATTTTGATTTAAATATTTGGTTACCGGGTGGTATTTTCACTAGGTTAATGTTTGATGTCTTAGTTCTAGAATGTTGACTATCGTTTCTGATTAAAGAATAGGGAATTTGAAGTAACCATTTCTGTCCAGCTAGATTGGTCATTTCGGCTACCGTGCGCCCCCAGTTCAGGTTTCTTTCTTTAGTCAGGCTTTAAAATTAGTTCCATTGAAATTCCGCAATATGGCGGGCTTTATAGTCGTAATATTCATCCTCGCAGAAGGCTTTTCTTTTCAGTTCCTTTTAGTTACTCAAAGTATATAAATAATAATATTCAACATGCGTGGAAGGAAAGGACACGCACGGTAGAAGGTACACTTATGGAATAGATTTTTGTTTTGTTTTTTGATGATGCTATATATAGTACCGTTGTCGTCGTCTTGAAACGTAATGTTGCACCAAGATACCTTATTCAAAATCGAGGGTTTTGTGATTCGGTTGATTTTGGATTTTTCCGTACGTCTGGCAATACTAGTTACGTCAATATGAGCTGCGCGCACCGACTGAAGTGGGAAGGGTGGGGGGCGGATAACAAGACAACGGACTCTATATAATGGGCTATCCATCCATCTATATCCGATGCACCATGAAAGCAAGCAATTTGACATTATTCTGTTGGTTTATTTTAGATTTTATTTTAGATCAATACTTCCACTACCACCCACCAGGCTCTAGAATCTATCTAGTTCTAGCTAGCCTATCCAGTTGATGGGATGTAAAAACACAACAAAATTATAATATGTCCTTAGTGGGCTGAGGAAAATTATTTATTAGGTATTTATTCACCATAGGTTTTTACAGATAAAGTTGAAAATCTTCGATGTAAACGAAGCTCTTGCTAGACTGCGTGTAGGTAGGCTCTATGAAATATTGTGGTTTAGCTGAAAAATAAAAAATAAACTGTGAAAGTAAAATAAATAAATATTCTATAGTTTTAATAAATTCATAAATATCCTTGGGATAAACCAGAAATCCTATGCCTAAGAGATGACTGTAGAATGCAAGTTGGATTATGATAATATCAAAATAGGATTACTATTTTAACTGCACTTACCTTGACTCACCATATGAAAAAGTCAATAAACTGATTTGCTGACTGATTTGTCCTTCACTTACAGCTCCACAATCAGAGATGTATTTGTTATCTGATAACAAGGTCATTGACACCAAAACCAAGTGAAAACAAAGGACTCTGTTCTAGTAAACAAAACTAGACTAAAAAGTGTTTATGAATGAAGACAAGGATAGCATTTATTCGATTGTATTGGTAAAAACAAAAGTTTAGCATAACTTTTCTCTGTTGCTTAAAGCCACAATGGGAGCTGTTGTTATCTACCTACCTTTCAATAAATTCTATCAGCAACCACCAAATTTAATAGTGTATAAACTGTATGCAAAACATTTTTTTGTATGAAAGTACATGAATAAGTTTAGTATTTAATGAGTTACACAGATTTACAGATTTGTCTTGGAAATTACATATAAGTAAACAACATAATTTGAAAGTCAACAGAGTATTATTTACATCGAGTGACCACACAATCATTTGAGAGTTGGCTCAATGCCAACCAAACAAAATCTAAATTAATACTATGAAACACTTCTTTAAATGCTTTTGACATTTACTATGAAAAAATCTAACCAAGCTAAGATATAGGGTAAATATTAGTTGAAGAATCATACATTATTAGTGGTGCGCTTTATAAATAAAATATTGGTTAGCTTTTGTATATTATGTATTTTGAAGTTGCTCACAAAGCCAAATTAAATTTACATAAATACAATTTTATGATAACGTTTTATACAAGACGTAAATAGTACACAAAAAAGATTCACAGTGAAATCATGTTGATGCAGCTTATAAGTGAAATTAATTAAAGTACCTAAAAAAATGCATTCACTTTCTAGTAAAAAATTAAATTAAATATTCAGTAATCCTAGAGATCAAGTTAACTGATATTTTAAGCATAATTACTTGCAGTCAGGAGCTAGTGTTCAGGCAACAAATACAAAGATATTTAACTTTGTGACAGTACCACTATCCTTGTATAAAATTAACCAAATTTTAACCATGAAATATATACATTTAAGTCTCCAGGTAATTTTATTTGCTATTAATGATAGTAAAAAAATATGCATACCTAATATCATAACGAAGCTACATGTGAACGGGTAAACAATGATCTGTAGTGCAGCCGGGGACGTTCCGGCCTGGGGTGTGGGCATCGCTTCAGGCCGGCACTCACCACCCCATATAATTTTATCCACAATAGTCTCTTCACAAGTTACTCGGTCTAGGGTGTGTAACATAACTTGCACTCTTAAAGATATATCTGTTGTTCGCGAGGGCGCGAGGCACTGGGCAGAGGGCATGGGAAGCGCCGCCGCCGCTCAGTTGTCCATGGCGTATCTCCGCGTCCACTCCTTCGCGTTTCGGATCGCCTCGCTCTCGTTCACCTTCCACAGCTCAGCAACGTCGTTCGCAAGTGGGTCGTCGGGGTTAGGCGCAGATAGTAAGGCCTGAATAGACAGCAAAACAGTGCGAATCTGCAGCGCCGGACTCCACTTGTCCTTCAATATGTCCAAGCATATACGACCAAGCCGATCTATGTTCGGGTGGTAAATTTTCGTTATAAACCTAACCTTAGGCGCTGACATGGGGTAATCCTCCGGTAGAAATAATTCTAATTTGAACAGCCCCCCCTCGAAGGGCGAGTCCTCTGGGCCAGTGACGATAACGTGGAAGTAGCGGGCGTTGGTGTCGCTGGGCACTGCGCTGATTCCGGGCACGGGCTCCTGCATCAATCGCTGTGTCTCTTTGATTATTCTACGTGGTAGGGCTGCCATTTTATATATGCGGTCTAGCGCAATTTGTCAAATGAAAGCAACTAATCATATAATTGTATAAAATATCTAATTGTCTTTTCACTGCACGTGTTTCCGACTATTTCTGAGGCACGTCTTCTGAATCTGCGGTCTATAACAGCATTTTTTCCATGATGAACACTGAAAACGCGACTACAAAAGCGAAGGGACTTCAATTTTTTTAATCCATAGACTATAGAGGAATTTCACAGAGAACACGTGCAATATAGAATTGGATGCGTTCAAGTTAAAAATATAGACCCTAAGTTGAAGCAAGCGTTTATAAAACGCTCGTCTGTATTGTCCTGAATATTTGATACTTTCGCTACTCGACATTAGAGGGCGGTAGTTTCTAATAAATAAAAATAAAATCTTGCCACCCAAACCAGTAAACTTCTGTTGTGTGATATTTGTACGTTTCATTTTAAAAATATACCTGATGGAAATTCTTGCCATAAACATAAAAATTTTCAGAGCAGGTTTTTTTATACCGTCAAAACTTTTTAAAGCTTTGAAGGCTTTCAATATTCCGTTATAATACAATATAATTTCCAACTCAATAATTTAATTTTAAATATGGAGAAAATTTATTTTACACTATACCCTGCTGAGAAAACCTCGTATAGGACAGCTTTTGTCTAATTCCTTTTTTTACAGGACAGGCAGAATTTGCACTTATAAAAACGCATTTGTTTAAAAGCTCTATAGATAATCATAATATTAGGTCCTTACATATGAAATTGCCGTTCAGTATCAAAAAAGTGAAACAAGTTTTTTTTAATGAAATTATTATTTAATCAATCGAAGTATGCGCCGTTGTTTGTAAAAAGTTATCCAAATTTAAAAAAAAATTGGTAATCGTTTGGGGCAAGATCTGGAGAGTATGGTTGGTGACGCAGATCTTGCCCCAACCGATTACCACTTTTTTCAAAATTTGGATAACTTTTTACAAGGAAAAAATTTCAAATCTGATGAGGCAGTCAAAACCGCCTTCAAACAGTTCATAGACTCTCGCTCCCAGGATTTTTTTCCAAAGGTATCAATGATCTGCCTATAAAATGGCGGAAGTGTATCGATAACAACGGCGCATACTTCGATTGATTAAATAATAATTTCATTAAAAAAAACTTGTTTCACTTTTTTGATACTGAACGGCAATTTCATATGTAAGGACCTAATATAATTAATATTTACATAACATACTTTTTTTCAGTAGATAGTTTTTGTCTTCTGTAAAGTTTTGTTGAAAGCATATTTAAGTGTTTTGTTTTTTCAGCAGGGTGACGATATATAGAGACAAAATAAAACAAAACAATATTCCAAGAATCAAACAATTTTATATTATCAGCTCAAACGCGTATATGAAAAGTGGATAGGAAGTCTGGCGCGCGAACTACGACGTGTTCGAAGTCCATGAACGAGAGTCGGCCGTCTCCGTCCACGTCAGCTTCGTCCAACACGCTGCACACGATCTCGTCCCTTTCCGCCGGGTGTAACTCCCCCTTGGTCAGCAGTCGCGTCGCTTCGAGGAGATCTTCGCGCCCGATATACATGTCGTCATCTAAGTCGTAGATGCGGAATGCGTACCTGAAAACTAGCGCTTGTTGTAGATATTTTCAATACAGTACAGTATGTTGATATAGAGTACTGTTGTATTTATTTTTAAACATTATTGTAAATTAATTATTTTTATTTTTTATATAATTCAATGTATGAAATAATAAAAAATGCGTAAGTATGTCAAAAAAATAAAAAATTTGCCATAATGGTAATTGATGTCAAAACATAAAAATGATCATAATACTTATATCCAGAAAGTCAATACAAAATTACAAAATAAAAATAATTAATTTACAATAATGTTTTGACGACCATACTGCGGATATCCTTTTATTCCATTGTAAAAACGTGTATAATCTTGTAGTATGTGATAAATAAAACTAAAACTATGAATTTTATTTGCCATCTAGATCCAATTATACGCCCTCCGAAACAAATTATTGTAATAATCAACAAGACAGGAATTTACTCTTTTCCCATTTAATAAAAGTAGGTATTTAAAAGACTCATCGTTTATAAATTTTCTAGTAAATCTAAATTCAATAAGTATAAATGAATTTACCCGATACCGAGTAAACCAAATTAATTTACACGAACCTCGGCTTACAAACTTTTGGCGAAATTATCAGATTATGGCAAATTTTGGCAAACTTTAGGCAAACTTTCTAACTATTTCACTGATCGTCGGTTCGCGTGGTTAGAGGAATCCAAGCACTTACCGATTCGCTGACC
Source organism: Teleiodes luculella (assembly GCA_948473455.1). Lineage (NCBI taxonomy): Eukaryota > Metazoa > Arthropoda > Insecta > Lepidoptera > Gelechiidae > Teleiodes > Teleiodes luculella. The sequence goes on along the minus strand of OX419583.1, from coordinate 2,702,629 downwards.
TATTTGATTATGAAATTATTCTGCATTATTCTTTAACTAGCGACCCGCCCCGGCTCCGCACGGGAAAATGGTTATTGTGGGTTATCCTTCAGTATATTATGCATGTATTATCCATATAAACCTTCCTCTTGAATCACTCTATCTATTAAAAAAACCCGCATCAAAATCCGTTGCGTAGTTTTAAAGATTTAAGCGTACAAAGGGAGGGACATAGGGACAGAGAAAGCGACTTTATTTTATACTATGTAGTGATAGTGGGTTAAAATTGTTTGTTACATTTCCAACCAATGGGCTTTAATCAACGTTGCAAAGAGGACGTTCGTGTTTACAGTTAATTGAATTTCGTTCCAGAGCCGCTTTTTAATTAATGGATCTCGTTCATCATTCGTGTATTACGTGATTTGCGTGTTACAGTAAACAGTGTGTTATCATGTAAGTACACGTATAATACCTACGTTACTTTAAAGTAAAGTAAGTATAAATATTTGTTTCACAATGAAGAAGAGTTTTGTTTATCTAACTACAAGTCTACAACAGTGTAATGACAGTTTTGACCTCTTTCTTGGAATACCAGGGTCAATCCCCGACGCAATTGGGGAGGCAAAGTGTGTTGTGTGGCTCACCTTGCTATATAGTATAGTATAAGTTGATATTTATTTACGTAATTATTTAAAAGCATTAACTTCATAATATTTATGTATTATGAAGTTAATTCTTTTAGACCCGCCTCTACATGGCGACCTGGCTAGTGCTGCCTTATGGCAGTACTGTGCACCGTATATGCATTAAGTAAATAATGAAAAAAATTGTGAATTAAAGTGATTTGCAAAATAAAGGAATAAAAATAATGTGAACGAACATGTAACAACACAAAAAATGTGTGAAGCCTGCTGAGGTTTTCAGATGGCGGAAATAAATTCTCTATTACCAATACACCTGAAAATCTTCGGCGGGCATAAAGTTATATTCAGTCCAAAGATGTTTTAAGTACATTTTTGGCGGAGTAGCGACATTGATATTTTGGTTAGTGTGTCTCACCAGGCCTTGATGTCCCTGGGAGCGGCCTCGCTGAAGACAGACATCATGTCGAGGAAGTCCTCGAAGGTCAGGTCCCCGGAGCCGTCGTGAGAGAACACCTGGCAGATGCGCCGCTTGAACGGGTTCTCCTGGAACGACGAGAATTGTTGAATGAATCAATGAATTAATGAATGATATTTTATTTGCAGGCAAACACGGTTACATGTAAAACTTACTATTTCCTACTAAGATTATAAGCTCGAAGTTTGTGAGGGAGGATGGATGTATGGATGGATGGATCTTTGTTACTCTAACTAATATTTCACGCAAGAACGACTGAATAGATTTTAATGAAACTTTACAATAATATAGCTTATACATCAGAATAACATATAGGCTACCTTTTACCGCGGGAAAATCCTTAACTCCCACGGGAAATAAAGTTAGAGTCGTTAAATGTTCTTAGGGAGTCTTTAATGAAGAAAGGATTTTTTAATTTTGAATTTTTTGAGAGCGGTCGGAGCCACGGGGCGGAAAGCTAGTACAATCAAGGATCTTGTATATAAGTACTACCGGTAGTACTTAGAACATCCAATTTTTCGGCTAGTATTTAATTTGTGTGTTATCCAATTGATATAAAGTTCATTATGCTATTTACATTTTCGTTGCAAAAAGTCGCTCCCGTTCCATTTATTCCTCGGCAATGTAAATTGTGCCTAAGGTACGCAATGCATTTTCGTCTAGATCGATCTGTTCGCGGTTCGTGCGTCGTGATTTTCTGTAAACAAAAAAGTTGGTCGCGTTTCGTGCGTTTTCAATAATGCAAAAAAAAAATGCCACTATCGTTTGGGCGCGGTTCGGGCGTCTTCATATTTTTATTAATTTCATTATTCACGTTTCGTGCGCCTTCAAATTTAGAGCCATAGAGTTAGATACTTTTAAATAGATCATTATAAATTATTTTTTTTATGTTCCAAAGTATTATTTTATATTTCACGAAACGTATTCTCATAGAAAATCGCCTGGTAATAGGTAATAGGGTCGCTAGCTACCTTGCCTAGGCACTTTTTGCACTAGCTAAGCCTTGCGTGCAAAAAGCACTCACTCATTTATTCTTAAGTACTTTGTTGCAAGTCTGGCCCCGACCCAAATAGATGAGTGGAAAACCAAACAACACTATGTACAGTAGGGGCACACCCAGCTTTACACTTGTATTACGAATATCACCCATATACATTGGTATTTTTTTTTCTTTTTGTAATTGACCTATGCTTGTGTCGAAAAGGTACGACCAATCAAACTTCACCGGACTTGCGGGGGAGTGGAAGACTCTACCCCAAAAAAAGTCATATACCAACGCGTCTAGTCTAGGGGCGGCTCAAGGGAGCCTCGGACCACGGCCTAGCGCGTTGATATTGAAAAACATCGTGAAGGAGACGACGCCTGAGGGGCTCCGTCTCTGATTTTCAATTTTGATTTTGGTTTGTTACCTGAAAGGGGGCTACCTAAAGGGTGCCACATTAGTAAATAAAGGTGATCTCGATTAATTCCAATTAGGGTGAACTAGGATCAGTTTATTCTATGGCACTAACCATCGTGAGTCACATTCAATCTTTGAATTTCGTTGCAGGTAGTGTGCAGGTTTCTTGACTGCCTTTTTGGCTTCGCTGTATGTACTCCGTAGCCGGGTAAAAATAATTTAAGTATAGAAAAAGTATTGGTCCGTATTGGGAGTTGAACCCACGTATCCTGGATGGTAAGCGAATGCCTAGCCACTATTATCGACAAATCATCAGAGTTAAAATAAGGGTGTTTCTGTACTAAATTCAGATGAGGTATGAAACTCAACAGCTGTAGCCATTCAGATTGACTGCAAATTGGTAGAGAAGATTATTCCTATTCATTCATTCATTCCTATCTATCTATCATCATCATCATCATTTCAGTCTGTAGACGTCCACTGCTGGACTAAGGCCTCCCCCAAGGATCTCCACAATGATCGGTCCTGCGCTGCCCGCATCCGCATCCTATCTATATTATTATGTATTGTTAGGTTTAATGACCGAATTCCGACAAGACTCTGCACCGACAAGACACAACTCCGACAAGTTCGGTAGTTTAGATTAGGTTTTATGTTTTGTCAGACACTGCGTCTTGTCGGAATTCGGTTTTGGATTCGTATTGTTACTGTATTGTTACCTTTAGCTCCGGCAGCTTCTCCATCTCCTCCACAGGCACGGCGATGGTGTGTGCCTGATCCTCCGTCATCCTCTTCGGGACCAGCTCCGGATTTACTTCTCTAAAGCGCTTGAATACTCTGTAAAGCAGTGGTTTGCGTTCAGTTGGTTAGTAGCGACACTAGCGTCTTTTTACCGTCGTTGTCGTGTGTCGCGCATACAATCACCGGCGTCCGTCTTTTGTTTCACTCGCCTTGCTGCCTATGATTGTATCCCGCTCAAAAGACGCTAAGGCCTCGTTTATGGAGACGCGTGGCTTCGCGCGTCGCGTGCGGCGTCCCATACATTTGGATTGTCCGCAGTACTCCGCAGTATGCGACGCACGAAGCCGCGCGTCTCCATAAACGAGGCCTAAGTGTGTTTATTTACTCTTGCCTTTATGGTGTCGTTACAATTATGTTACAATTTATTGCTGTCTGTATCCCAAATAAAAATAAATAAATAAAGAGCAAGATATTTCCATGAATAATTGTTGTTACTATCATTAACCTAAATACGTTCATCATAACGGTCAAAGATTTCCACATTGCCTCTGTCCAGTAAGTTACGAGTATCCGCAACTTTCATTGAACTGCCTACCCTTGAAGTGACGTCACCATATCGAGGAAAGCAATACGCTGATTTGGAAAATAAATTCCTGATGATGAAAATGAAAAGGATGAAAAAAGATGAAAAGGATATAGGCCACACACACACAGAGAACACACACTACACTTAGAGTAGGTATAAGTAAATAAAAAAAAGAGTCCCAAATTTTTTTATGGTCTAATGTAGCCTACATTTCACCGCCATTGAAGTATTCCGAACACACTATCAGCACAGAAGAAAATAATAATACTACCCACTATCAGTTGACCCTAACTGTAATCCTGACAAAGTATAGTGTATCTCTACAGCAGAAGTAATGTTTACGAAATGAGGTACACTTCAAAAGGCGCTACATTATACGCCGACCTCTTTCTGAAATCACAAGCCTTGAATATGCAAGCGATCTGTTTATTTATCAAAGAAAAGTAGAATAACAAATTGTCCGACATTTTTCTTTGACATATTTTGATGAATACCCTACAAAGAAGTTTGGTAAAATATTCATAGAACAAGTAAATAACACGGTCGAGTACAGTCGGTCCCACGACAAGTGTTACAGTTTGATTTCTGACACTTTTATGTAAACATTAATTTTTTCCAACACATACGCCCTATTTTAATCAGTTTTTCGACAGATTTTCTGTCACGCTGAAACGAGAAAATATATTTAGAAAAAAAAATTGGCCGGCTCTAGTGCTCAGTAACATATTACAGGAAAGTAGTTATAAATCAAGTCATACAAAGTGTAAATAAATTAGCGCATCATTCCTTTAAGGAAGGAGCCTACGGATGAAACTGTATAACTTTCCCCAAGGCACAGAATAAATAATAGTACTAGGCCCAAGGAACATACCTATCTTCCAATCTCAAAATAAAAATTTTACTTTTCATACAAAGTAGTCGGTCACGTGACACAACTCACAGTCAGTTAAAATATAGTGAGCAAAAAAAATTACACCCTATTTATAAGTCTGTAATTCTAAATTCACGTTCTCTGTCTGCCCTACTTTAGCTAAGAAATAATTTTCTATGACACCATCCATCCACAGTACAACACTACGCACATAGAAAATCAATTTTAGGTACCCACTTTTAAATTACACCAATCAATGAAACAACTGACCAATTTAATACCCTAACATTGAAAAGGAAATTAAATTCTAAATCGAGATATACGTCGTAGTATATCGATTCGGGGGAATCCCCACGGTTTAATAGCACTAAAGAAGTAAATACATGTGTCACTTTGATTTCTATCGAATGACGTATATACAACTATCTCATTACTACGAATACATAATTCATTTGGCCGTGAACTTAGTCGGTGCTTCCATACAAAATGTCAGGTAAGTTGTTGATGGTTGCTTTCCTACTCGTCGTTATTGTAATTTAAGGTTGATGTTCTCATAAATCTACATGTCAATGTTAGCGTCTATTTAACCACAAAAAGTAATCCATAACGTTCAGATGAGATTAATTATCTAATTTTATACAGGGCGTCCCACGGCTATGCCACTTGGAGGGAAAGTACCTTAAATATTGTAGGTAGAACATTTTACTGAAAGAAGTCTTTATTTTATTTCTGAAAACTATTAAAACTGCATTCATAAATTTTTTAATAATTACATGGTTGAACCGGGAATCGAAACCGCTACACGAGAAAAAAAAATATCCTGTAGTTTTATTATACTGATCGATAGGCTTCATCACAAGGATTATTTTTTGCTAAATAACATAGTGTCAGAAATAAAAGGAAGACAAAGGAAGACAGACCTTCTGGTTTATAGCAAGATGCTTCAAAAATGTTCAAATTTCATAGAAACTAACGACCTTAGAAAAAAATATAATTTAGTTTTCTTTGTATTCCTGGCAACAATCGTTATTATAAAATTACCTAGTTGAAATAATGCTACGACCAATAAGACTACGCGATGTGTGCTACGACAGGCTACGGCGACGTAGCAGCGCGTAGTTTTAAAAACGCTACGAAAACTGAATTCTAGGAGTATAAGGCGAACATATAGTAATATTACTATATTATATCTCCGTTTCGTACCATTATCATACTATAATAATAATTATACTTCATTCGGTCGCAATACCGTAAATCGGTTTCATTAGAAGCGATCAGTCGTAAATCTAGGCACGTGACTCTCAGTAATCTCTCCTTATGCGTCAATGCGGATCATCGTAATTGGCTTAGTCATGTGGCCTAGGCACCTGCCGGGTAGAAGACATTATCCTGCGTCTAAGCTATATCTATAGGAGGGGAGTTCAGTATGTGTGGTATGAATGGGTATAATTTACAAACTATTCACTCGACTCTACAATGGCGTCGAAAGTTGTATGTAATAATCAACATAGGAAAAGTAGTAGAGTATGAAGTTTCCTGCTAATAATTGCTGCGAATTGGCATGGTCAATCCACACGCTAAGCAAGCAGGTTGAGGTTGGCAGTTGTTGTTGGTTACACAAATGAACGCTGCTGTCCGTTCTGGTTATGTACTTTTAGTCGAGTTTAATATAAACCGGCAGTGATAGTCAGTTAAAAATTTAACCAAAATCTACATAGTAGTAAAAAAAAACATATGCAAAGCCTTTTTGCAGTCGGTCTCGGTAAAAACAGTACTCAATTTATAAAATGTACATACATACGTATTATAGTAATTATACAAAATAATAAGTTTGTATAAAGCATATCTACAACGTTACTAGACTTACCTTTCGCCAGTTTCTTCAACACTACGTACCCCAAACCAAACACGCCAATCAAAGTCAGCGTCACAAGACCCATAATTACTACAGTTCAAAAACAACAGACCTTAACGTGTTTAGTCTCCCTTATAAAATGTATTATTATAACTTGCCTAACACTGGCACACAAATCTACCAGTGCCACGTGTTGAAATAAAAAAAAGAAATAACAAACAAGCAAAGCACAGGATAACGCACGACCACCTTTACCCAATATTACACGACTCAGTCTGAAAAGGGCTCTGAAGTCGTACATAGTTAGTGTAACTCGAGATAGCTAAACCTACGTGGATTGCTGTAGGGTTTCCTTACCTCAGTATCTCCTTCCTTGTAAAAAATGTACAGTCCTGGTCGATTATAGAAATACATAAGTGTTATTCATTATTCATCAACTTATCCAAAAAATAAAATAAAAATACAACAGCGGATTCGCGATTCTATCCCTTGTATCCCTTCTATCCCTTATTTTCAAAGGATATGTCCAGAGTATGCAGCTTAATTTTTCATGCATTTTTATTATAATGTCTACATTTTATTGACACTATAATATTATGTATCCTCCTAATGTAATAAACGCGAAAGTTTGTGAGTATGTTTGTTACTCTTTCACGCAAACCTATGTCACTCTCCATCCTTACAACTAACATATGCCGAAAATCAAGTCGATTGGTTGCTTATTTAAGGCGTAAAGGAAGGACAAAAAAGCAAACACACTTTCACATTTATAATATTAATATGGATTAAAATTATTATATACATTATTTATAGTTCAATGATTACTTTTAATATGAATATAATCCGAATTTATAACAAAATAATAATAAATTCTTAGTTTTTTGCTTTTTCAACAGATGTCGTCTGTTAGCGTATATCAACTATATATTTTATTCGAAGCGAAAAATGAAATTCATTAAGCTTGGGCTGGGCAGGGACTTGAACCCGCATCTTCTTGGCTTTCATTTTTCGCTTCGAATAAAAGATATAACAAATTCTATAGACATTTCCAAACAAGTACTACCTGCTCAGCACTAATGTCAAGACATCCTTCTATTGAATAGAGGGTTGATGAAGTGTTCTGAGAATTGAGTTACTGTCTGTTTGAAATGCTGAGTCATGACGTGATTAAACTATTTAGTTAGTAAATACAAGAATACCAATTCTACCTGTTTTCATATAATTAGGAGGGTAAGTATAGAGAATAGGTACATAATGTTATTCATTAACTCTGTGATGTAAAATGTTCAAATTAAAAAAAAAAAATTGTATTCGAATTGAAGCGTTTACTTGTTTTTTTTTGTTATTTAAAGTTATCCAAACGTTATTAAATAAGAAACAAATTCCTTTTTTGGTATTAATTGGAGTCACCCGAAATGGGCGCCAATTCTAGGAAAGTCCCGTTTTGGGCGCCAAAAATTTACCTTTTTTTTCCTAATAGAAAAACAATAAATAGCGTTGGCTGTCAGATCACCTCCACGAAGGAAAACATCGCTAGTAAACCCTACACCTACGGAAAATTTTATTTGTTTGAGGGTAAACAGACCACCATATTATTCACCAATAATGTATTGATTGCATTTTTTTACCATAATTAAAATAGGCTCGAACCGTAAAGAGCACATAGGTACATATTTTTTACGAACTAAGTTAATACGCAAGTTCATAGAGAAGTATATTATGCAAGTTTTAACAAATTACTTTTAATAATATTAGTTTTCAATATCCAGTATACTTTTAAGTAGTGTGATTATAAAATTCAAATAATTTCTGTATCGGCAAATTAAACTGCCGTTATAAATTAAAACAAACATGATGTAAAATTCCTCGCCACGTACGTAAACATAAACGAGATTGATGGTCAACAAAGGAAATGTAAACATACTAAACATCGAATAATTGGAAACTTTCCTAAAGGATTTGGACATTTTGGGTATAAATTGAGTTCGTTCGTTTATTATTAACTTTTATGGGAATATACCCGGGAACGGAATATTCCTGGGAACGGTGGGAATATTCCCAGGAAAGGCACATCACTAGTTTTCACGATGGTTTCCTCACGATGTTTTGCTTTACCGTGAGAAAAACGTACATATAAATTCCATTAATTGAATTATCACCATTGTCTTAACTACTAATATAATTAATAATAACTCACTTCGATATCTAGCTGCTCACAAATCAAAACCAAAGTATTAAATAAGAGTAGGTAGTTTTCTTTATCACTTTCATGAAAAACGAAATAACACACTTTACATCAGTAAAATTGGTTAATATGATTAAAAATAGTAAACTAACCTGGTAATCCTCAAGCTGTTGCTCGGTAAATGTCACAATTTTGTTACCCATAGTAGCTGGCCGTTTGTTACGCTCAAATTAACAAGAAATTTCGTGTTCGTTTTTTAAAATTAGGAAAAAAAAGCGGCAAAAGCAGCCTGTTGCGGCGAACGCCACAAAATACTGGCAGCTTAGATTAGGGAGCGACGCACAGAGCAGTGAGTCAGACAGAGCGGCGCGCCACAAGGACATTGCTCCAATTTCTACGCTAAATAAAGTCCCTTGACTCTTGCTGAGACAAGAAAGATGGACCATAAAAAATGTACAGCCACATTATCGGGAGTACTAACAACTTAATTGTTCTGAGATCTGAGCTAAAGATTTTGGCAGCATTCCTACTTGGATATTTTAATTATTTATTATGTGATTGTGAAAAAAGATAGAATTAATTTATACGAAAGTTTCAGAATTCAGTTACCTACCTAAAGTAAGTATAACGTTGTTTTATTATATCCCAATAGATCTCTGGCATTTTCTGAGCAAGGTCTCGCTCTATAGATAGAATATGGAAGAGTAGTATCAAAAAATATCAAATTAAAACTTTTTTACTTGGAGTAATTTAGACTAAATATGTACTATTTTAATCTGTGTCTGTCTGTATATTATTACGCAGAGAGAAAATAAACCTATATAATTTCGAATTATCTGGCGCGATAATTTGTGGGAGTTAATGAAAGTAGCTCATTTTTGACCATACATTTTTACAGATTTAACATAAAAAAAGAAAGACAAACAAAAGAACAGGCTTTCGCGTGTGTGTGTGTGTGTATAGATTTCTCTGTTCGCCTTAATTGCTCTACGAGAGCTTAGCCGGCGAGCTAATAGGCCGCGCCCTCTCCAGACCATTCCATTACGATTGACTTATTAGCGTTGTTGTCTGTTATCTAATAAAGCGTTCCTTTTTTAAAATACTTACATAATAATCAAACAGAAGACAATGAAACGTAGCTTTTTCGCTTTAGAGCGCTTATCAGTCTGGCCCAAAGTGTTTGAAAAAAGAAAAGTGTTTTTCTTTTTTCGATTTAAAATCACTCAACTATTGTGGAACTTTTAACGGCAAAAACGGCAAAGTGTATTGGCAAAAACAAGTTTGTAAAACAATTATGTTTTTGCCGCTGTTGCCAATTTCCATTGCTTTGACGTTGTTTAACAGGTGGGCGGGTATTTTTTCGGCATATAGAATGGGTATCTTTCTTCTATGGTACTAGGTGCATAGAAAAACCGCACCTAGTATTATGAATTTGCTGGCCGCGACCTCCAACTTTTATGGCGTGCATTTCATCAGCCTCTCGCTGCCGCCAAGTTGGCGCATATAATGTATTCGATCGAGGTGTCTTCTCTAGTACCTTGTACGTAATTCCTCGATGAGAAACCAAAACTTTTTCATATGAATAGGATACTAAAAATTATATGGAATAATGGAACCATTATACCTTTTCCCATAAAAACAAAATTTCTTACACCTGTTGTATCCAATCGCACTTGCGTCTCTGAAATTATAAAGTAATTTGCTGTGCATTTTGGAAACTACTGCTATTTGTAGTTAAGACACTACAACTACAAACAGTGTTGCCACAATGTTCCTACAATAAATTGAAGCGCTTTTCAACATTTTTAATTTCATGTTATTAACTTCTAAAAATCTCAGAGAATATATTTTCTAAAGTGGCTACTGGCTATAGTTGTTTTATGGTAAGTAAATTAGGGTTAATCTACATTGAAGTCAAAATACAAATTTTGTTACTCCACTTTCATAGGATTCAGAGTGACGTACCTGACATTAAAATAACCTAAATTTAATTAATTTGAACTACCTAGCACAATATTTTATTAGTATGTATTTTAATAGGTCCCTATTTAAAATTATCGAGTAAAGACTATAAATACATAATGATGTGTACTAAAGCCTTTAACAAACATTATCACAATTTCTCTTCTCCTTTCTTCGCATTCTTAAAATTGAACTTAAAATGACACTAAAACTGGCAACACAGTTTCCTCAAGCGGTTAATTAGACGCTGCCACCATCCGCGACAGGGTCTCGGCAACCACCTAGTTACAATCCCCGCATCCTGTCTGAGACGCATTCAAAGTACACAGGGAATGTTCTAGAATGTTCCCGTGAATTCAGCAGGAACTTAAATACGTGTTCGAGATTGTTATTTGGTACTAAGCTCGTTGTTACTTGTTTAGTAAATAACTTATAGTTTATAAGGGATCCGATTCTATGTAATAATAATAATATAATAATAATATTTATTTATTTCTCCCAATATGCTTACAAAACAAGTACATGTTTGTATAAAGGTTAACATTTCAAAAAGGCCAAGATGGGAGACTGGTGTCCAAGCTAGGAATACCTGTGTTATGGATCACCAGGCTTCCACTCCGCGGGTAAGTGAGCAAAGGTATACAAAACAAAAAGACTGTACTAAAAACAAAAATTAAAAGTAAGTATCTCTATTAGGAGAAGGTAACTATAACTAGTACAGATTAAAAGTGTGTGTGAGTGTGTGTTTGTGTAAGTGTGTGTGAGTGTGTGTGAGTGTGTGTCTGTGTGGATGTGAATGTGTGTCAGACTTAAGAGAAGAGGTAGAATGAATTGATTTGGTGATTTATTTTGATGTTGTGATAGTACTGATGGTGTTTAGTTTACTTACATACATTATTTTGTATCAATATTATTTAAGTTGGTTTTAGTTGAGTTTATTTTAGTTTAAGAAACGTTTATGTGTCAATGGTTAGTAATCTCTCGGTTGTGTCGTAATCTAATGTTAGTAGCCATTTTTGTAAAATATCTTTTAGAGGTGTTGTAGTTAGCGTATATATATTAATCTCTTTATTTATTTTGTTGTACAAGAAGCCACCTAGAAATGCAAAGGATCTATGGGGAAGTTGAGCATATGAAGAACTCGGACATACTGTGTCTTTGTTTAAGCAAAAGGGTAGGATTGAAATACAGCGTTGAGAGTTGTTTCAAGATTGCATGTAGGATAAATAACTGTCTAACAGTGAGTACAGAACACTTCTGATACAGTTCAGTCGTAGCGAAGCGAAATGGGAGACATAGGGCAGTTTTAAGGACCACTCTTTGAGCTCTTTCTAATTTAATTAGCAACGATTTGTATGTACCACCCCAGCTAGTGACACAATAAGTAAGTAGCGATTGACCAAGTGCCAGATAAACCATTTTTATAGTCTCAATGTCAGCTACCTTTCGCAGATTTTTGAAAACATACATAAGCTTGCGCAACCTGGAGGTGAGTATATCGATGTGACAGTTAAAGCTTAGGTTGTGATCAATTTGGACCCCTAAGTACCTGACAGAGCTAACACGTTCCAATCTAGGACAGGTACATGCACAGTTAAAACAATCGGGTGCGGAACAGCAATGTGCCACCATCGAACACGGCAGATCTGGCGATAGTCCCCTTTTTGTAAAAGTCATATATTTAGTTTTATCCGCGTTCAAAGTTAACACATTGCTATTCAGCCACTCTGTGACTATATTGAATCCCGTCTGTGCATGCACATAGACTTCTTCCCAAGTAGCAGCACTAAAGATAAGGGCAGTGTCGTCGGCAAAGGTAGATATTCTTCCATTTTGTAGATTGAGACCACAAAGCTCGTTAATGTAAACGAGAAACAGGGTAGGTCCCAGGATGCTACCCTGCGGCACACCGTAATTGACAGCTACCTCATCACTTACAATGTTACCTATTTTCACTCTTTGAGTCCGGTTACTCAAATAGTCATGAAAAAGTTCAAGTTGCACCCCCCTTACACCAATTTTGCTCAGTTTGTCTAATAAAAGCGGAACAGAGACCGTGTCGAAAGCTTTGGCCAGATCCAGAAATATAGCAGCACATTTCATATTATTGCCCATTTGCCGGAAAATATAGTCTGTTAGAGCATGGACAGCCTCCCCAGTAGATACACCAGTACGAAATCCAAATTGGCATGAGGATAATAGATTGCTTCCAAAAAATTCCCGAGTGTATTAGGCTCTAACTTAATTTTAAAAACCATAGGTAAGTATATCCCTTTCTCGTTTTTAAGAACAATAAGAACAGAAGATTATCAACTTAAATTTTAGAGATGATTACGACAACTTAAATCTAGATTAGCTGGCATGCGAATAATTTGAATATCATTCATTCAAAATTAGATTCATTTATTTCCCATCTTTTTCGATTCCATATGAATGAAAGAGACCAAGAACTTACATTTTGAGATTTTAGCGGCCACGCCGGAATTGAGCGCCCAGTACTGTTGAACGTTGTTCGACCATCGCGATCGCTTCAATCTCTTGGGTGGTTATGGCCTTTTGGACCATATGTAGTTTTAGAAGACCAGTCACCAAATGTGAAACTTAATAAAAATGGTTATTAATTCATAAAAATATGACTAAGCCATATTATACGTAGGAAAGTTATGTTATTAGAATTACATATTATACTTCTTTTTCTTAAAAAAAAATAGGGGGATGATGTGGTGTGGCACGAGCCACCCTTGTTTACATTCCTTTAACCATATTAGTCGTAAGATGCATATCAATTTGTATAAGTAGTCTAAGTCGGGCGGTTACCCAATATACTCGTCTCTTGTATTTAACCTAAATTATGTAGTTTTATTCCAAACATCCCTCCACCACATATTAGAGGGCGAGTATGTCTGGTTTTAGATATTAGTTATAATATAAGAAAAAAAAAATTACTATAAGTCATATTCAGTTAATAGTTTGAGCAACTTTACTTAGTAACATTGACTGATATAAATATCCGACACCATACTAAACAGCTAGTCATTTTATCGGACAGTTTTTCCAAAGTATTTTGTTTTTCGTTTCCCGAAAAAGTTTATTTTGTTAATTCGTCCAGTTGCGAATCTTAGTAGTTAGCGTTGTCTCCTCTGCTACTTGCTACGGAGGAATTCTGAATACGTTTTTTTCAGTTTTTGCTAAATCGTCATTTACATTTAATTTTTGTCATCGTCTCTCGTCATCATCATCATCTCAGCCTGTAGACGTCCACTGCTGGCCTGCTGCCACCCCCAAGGATCTCCACAATGATCGGTCCTGCGCTGCCCGCATCCAGCGGATTCCCGCGCCTTGTTGTTACTTATTTATGAGCACACAAGACTTTTAAGTATCTCTGTCTCAGTGTCAAAAAATAAATGCTCCGCCGTGACAGTGAGATCACTGCCGTGACCAGGATTCGAACCTGGGTTACTAAGGCCACAACGTAGGGTCCTAACCACTAGACGATCACGGCTGTCGGAGCTGTGGGTGAGCTGGCGAATTTTGCGCTCTCTTTGACCAACAACAGTTGCAACTGAAATCAGAGCACTTTCACCGGCCGCCGACCGGTTTGACGAAATATGCAGCTTGGTTCTGTTTAATAAAGTACAATTTACAAGTTTCAAATAGAGAAAAATAAAAAGAGCGTCGGTGGCCACGTGATTAACGCCGTTCAATTTCATTCGGAACTTCTCGGGTTCAGGCCTCGATTTTTGAATTCATATGTACGTTTATTCGACGCTCCGGTGAAAGAAAACGACGCGAGGAAACTTGAACACACTTACGAAATGATATAAAAGAATATGTTTGTTAAGTTGACCATCTCGCACTGGGCCAGCGTAGTGTACTAAGACCTATTCACCCTGATTTCAGGGTAGGCTCGAGCTCCTCGGTAGGGACATATATGAGCTGTTATAATAATTCTATATTATCAAAGAACTAGCGAATATTCAATTTGTTGAGTTGATGCAGGGAAGAACAAACGATGCGATCCTGTGGAGTTTCTTCGGCGGGTTCTTCTCCACAGCAGCGCACACTTTGCGCGAACCTGCCAGTTCTGTTCAAACTAATATCGCATCGCCTCTGTAAATCTTTGAGACTTCATTCTTCATTAGTGCGAGACGAGAGCCATTGGTTTGAGCAAAACTATAATTAAAATTTGACGTCAAAAAGAGATTTGTAAAATCTTACTTCAAATAAAAACCTTTTTTATCTTTGACTTTGGTGAAGATCCCTTTCCGATTTGATATGTGTGCTGTGCTACGACCTTTAACTAATCCTATGCCTGTCATTTTCTGACACGTGTAGGTACTAATTCGATTAATTCGGCGATGACATCGCAACAGCGCTCGGTTGATCCCGTACCAATATTGTCTCTTTCTATCACCATCCTCTTGTTATTCAAAGCACGCTTCTGCTTAATTATCGCATAATAACCTTTGTGCTGCACTCTCGAAACTTCGTTACGTACACGCTATTAAATTAACTCCATAAATAAAATTATATCTGACTAGCGACTCCGCCTATGTTAACAATTTTTCCAGTGAGAATGAGGTGTTTTCATGTTTGTAAAAGTTAGCCTATAATATATGTCTGACTCTTTAAATCTAAGTATGATTTAAACACTAGCAGTATTTTTGGGTATCAGGTATTTTCCCGCGGTAATAAGCAACGCATATTTAAGTTTATATAAGTAGCGTATTTCCAGAGCCTTTAATAATAATAATAATAATAATAACACTTTATTACACAAAACATCATGAACACAAAAAACAAGGCTTAACTTTGAAAACTGCAACAGATTTGGTGCAGTTTTGCGTGCTTTCCTTTCCTTTCCTTTCTTTTTTATAATACGGCAGATTGAATACAATATTTCACCCCTTTATCGTCTTTTAATTAAAAAAATATTTCATTGAATATCAACAAGTCATCTTATGGCACTAAGGTTATCTAAATTATTAATTAGGAGTAATTAATCTTATCTGTCATTCAATGACACTTGGAATAGGTTAAGATGAAATAAACAAAAGATTGCTCCGCCGTGACAGTGGGATCACTGCCGTGACCAGGATTCGAACCTGGGTTACTACGGCCACAACGTAGGGTCCTAACCACTAGACGATCACGGCTGTCGGAGCTGTGACGCGAGTACTGAAATTTCGCATCAGTAGACGCAAATAACAGCACTTTCACAATCACGCGCAATCACACGCTCCAATCAACAGCAATACAACTGGTTCAGCGTTTTTGTACGCCTTACGTAAGCATTGTATTTGCAATAACAAAACGAAGGTAAATACTTTGTTTGTCCCCTTTGAGTACATAATCTACTTATAATATCTGGTCATATACGTAGCCATCGAAAAAAGTTCGAAAGCTTAAAGCCAATCTTTTCGCAGGAGTAACTTGAGCAGGTCATAACGCGATATATGGTGACAGACCTATGACACAGAAGAAAATAATAGTACTAACCCGTACAGAAAGGACACTCACCCCCCCGCGCCAAAATGAGTCCCCGCCCGATATAGCGCCCCACGCCCCGCACCCCGCAGGCACCGCGGGACTCTGCCGGTGGTGTTCGGAGGTTTTTTACATAGCGCCTAGCGCCATTGACTTGTAGCGGATATTCAGTTTACTAAAGGTTGTCAAAATGCGTTTTCTGTATGGAGTGACCGCCCAGTGCCTATGACCAAGGATGTTTTAAGTACTATTCGTCTACGACTCTAATGTCATTATCTATGTCGCTTTTTGACACCATCGCATCGCGTGTCATGTACTGGGCCTACTGCGAATACACTTTAGTCGTCGACGTTGACGCTCTAGTGCATGGACTTAGTAACATAGTAACTATGGTAATATGTCCATGCTCTAGTGCTACAGTGATACTTATCACAAAAGCTTTGAATTTGTCACGTCTGTCACAGTTTAGTCATGTGAGTATGTATGTCGATAGCAGAGGACCGGTCAGTGTCGAAATTCCGGCTTTTGAATCCGCCATAACGCAAAACTGTCATTTTTTAATTATTTTTAAGAACACCGTTTTACTCAGTATATCGGTGTCTTTAGGAAATTTTGAAATAATTTTTCAGATGCGCCCTTTTTTCTTATGACGGCAGTTTTTCTAACTTTATCTTCCCAGTTTTTTTATGTAGTACGTGGGTGGGTTGAACCTGCGCCTTCCGCACGTAACAGCTTTATATAGCCATTACGCCACCGACGCGATACAAAACCTTAATAAAATCTAGAAATACATAGCTCTCCCTACATCACGTCCTATCTAACTGTAAGCAGCTAGGAGCTCTAAGAGGTTTTAGAGCGTGCCCTAGTGATAAACTAGGTTTCATCTAAAGTTAAGTCTTAGTACCTAACTGCATCGAACTTTAGTCTTCACTACATAGTATAAAACAAAGTCGCTTTTTCTGTCCGTATGTCCCTTTGTATGCTTAAATCTTTAAAACTACGCAACGGATTTTGATGTGGTTTTTTTAATAGATAGAGTGATTCAAGAGGAAGGTTTATATGTATAATACATGCATAATATGCTTGAGGATAACCCACAATAACCATTTTCCCGCGCGGAGCCGGGGCTGGTCGCTAGTTCAATATAAGCGGGTATGATGCTAGTCCTGTAGCCTCTACACACTTTGCAGCCAATTTATCTTATCTTGTACTAGCGACCCGCCCCGGCTCCGCACGGGCAAATGGTTATTGTGGGTTATCCTTAAGTATATTATTATGCATGTATTATACATATAAACCTTCCTCTTGAATCACTCTATCTATTAAAAAAACCGCATCAAAATCCGTTGCGTAGTTTTAAATATTTAAGCATACATAGGGATATAGGGACATAGGGACAGAAAAAGCGACTTTATTTTATACTATGTAGTGATAGTGATGATAGTGACTAGCGACCCGCCCCGGCTCCGCACGGGAAAATGGTTATTGTGAGTTATCTTTAAGTGTATTATGTATGTATTATACATAAAAACCTTCCTTTTGAATCACTCTATCTATAAAAAAAAACCGAATCAAAATCTGTTGCGTAGTTTTTAAGATTTAAGCATACATAGGGACATAGGGACATAGGGACAGGGAAAGCGACTTTGTTTTATACTATGTAGAGATACAATATCCAGACACAAGCTTGCTTGGTGCTCATCACAAGAATGTTCACCTTGGGCGGGATTTAAACCCGCGACCCTGTGCTTAGTAGGCAGAGGTACTTCCTACCAATTAGGCTACGGGGCTAAAATAAAATAAAAATCAAAATTCAAATGTCTTTCTTATAAAACACTTCATGACGTCATATCACGCTTCGCTCTCTTTTCTTATGAACCAATTTGGTTTCGTCACAGAATATATAATTGGTTTCGTTTTGAGTTCCGAGATGTCTTTGCTGGCATCTTTTTACTGAAGTAACTATTTAAACTACTAAAATATTATTTCACCACCGAGTGGCTCGAGCCTACCCTGATACCAGGGTGAATAGGCCTTAGTCGACCACGCTGGCCCAGTGCGGGTTGGTCAACTTCACACACAACTTTTGAATTTCTTCGCAGGTGCAGTTTTCCTCACGATGTTTTCCTTCACCGTAAGAGCGTCAAATAAACGTACATATGAATTTGAAAATCGAAAACACATTGGTACGTGCAGAGGTTTGAACCCGCGAACTTCGGAATGGAAGTCAACGGGCCTAGCCACTTGGCCACCGACGCACCATATTGTGTAAAAGTTATAAAATAATCTTGCTGCAGTGGGTTTTCTATAATAGTAATATCGTTTAAGTGAAGTATCAACTAGCAAGTCGTCTTGAGTAGTTCAAGTTAGTCTGCAGTGCACAGAGTCACGAGATACCGAGATGAGATGAGAATCACCACACGTATTCGAGGTGTTATTCTGGGATCTTGACATTAAACCAATAGGATTAAAACTATTTTTTGGCCATCAAAGATATACCTAAGAAATATCAAGAACTGAAACTGTTCAAGCAAGCTATCTACACTGAAAAAAGTTTGGTTACCAGTAATACATACTTTAGGCACAGAATACCAAATAGTAGTCCCTTTTAGGGACTTGCGAACTATTTGTTAAGGTGTTATGAAAAGGTTTTGCTATTTATAAACGAAGTTGGATAACACACAACAATACCGTTTTGTAACACGATAACAAAAGTTCGCAAGTCCCTAAAGTATGTGTTACTGGTAACCAATAATATTTTTCAATGTAGACGCGCGGTAGCACGTCTAGCCAAGTTCAAAACAAACAGGAGCCGTGTGTAATATATGAATATCAATATATTAGTGTGTTAAATGTACGGTTTATAAAATCCCTTCAGTTGTTATTGTAAGGCGTGGCAAACAACAAAACAAACAAACTATCAAACATCTCCCTGCGCCTGCGGTTAATCCCGGTTTCTCTGTCGGCTTCCGTGCTGATAAGATAAGAAATAATAATATCATTAATAATATTAATTAAATTAAAAATTTAAGAAACCCCCGCCACAAAACCGTTACTTGATCCTTTCAACAACTATAAATGAGCTGATAATCTTCAAATGGCTGAAGACATTTTCTTGGTTCATAGCTAAGAACACTCAAGATTGTGACACCTACAAACAAAAAAAAACTAGATCAAAATCGGAGCATCCGTTCAGGAGCTACGATGCCACAGACCGACACACACGTCAAACTTATAACACCTCTCTTTTTCGTCGGGGTTTAAAGAGGTCTAAGTCATTTCAGCGTGAAAGTCTAGCAAAATACAATCTTTGTAAATTGTAATCCACGGAGAGCAATATAGTTTCATTGTTAGTTTTTATTTGTATCCATATTTTATTATTGAGATTAATCCAGAATCAGGATATCAGATACTAGTTCCGTTTGTTTCTGTCTCGGCAACCGTATTTGGGTCGATGGAGGCTTGCACTCGATACTCCCCACTCCCCGCCATCCGGTGCCGCCGGTACCTTGGGTATCAGAAGCTGTTGTTTAAAAGCTGAGGCGCATCGAGAGCTTTTCACGTTCCTCCGTGGTCGAGTGACCAAAAGCTCGCCTGACGTTACGAAGGTTCCGTGTTCAAATCCCTGTGGGGGCTCGTCGAACAATTATCACTTTGTGAGACTGCTCAGTTTGGTTAGGACATTGCAGGCTGAATTACCTGATTGTCCGAAAAGAAAGATGATTCCGTGCTTGGGAAGGCACGTAAAGCCGGTGGTCCTGGCTACTATCTAAAGATGTAGTCGTTATAGGAGCCATGTCGGAAGCCTAAGGTGGTTCTATAATTCCGACACCAGGTTTTGTGAGGTAGGTTCACCTCAAAACCCACTCGATAAGCAAGCAAATGTTGCGAGCTTTTCACGTGTTGAACAGAACAAGTACAAGCAATATAGACTTTAGCCTGTAGCTACGCTTTGATGTGACCTTTTCAAAGTCAAAGTCAAAGTCAAATAGTGTTTATTCGAAGTAAGATTTCACAAATCATTTTTCGACGTCGAGGAGAGTTCACGACTTGGCTGTCTTCTGTGGAGAAGAACTCTCCGGAAGAAACTCAACAGGCGTTGCATCTTTTCAAAATATTTTTACATAGGTAATTATTATTTTATACAATTTGATTAATATAACAAAGAGTGCAGACGAAATATGAAAATAAAGGAAGGCAACCAGTCAAAGTAGAAAAACTAAACTATATAAACAATAAAACAATCGGCAATCGACTAGAGCAGACCAGTCCCCCCAAGCAGCACCACGTTCACGGGTTTGACGTATGGGACAGCCATCGCCGGGCTCAACCATATTATAATCATTTCGCTCTAAGATGATTTCCCTGACAGTTCTCGTTTTCCGTGTCACGCATACCACATTAAACTAATAAAAAATAAATTGGCAACAATATAGAAAAATGATTGGCTAAAAAAATTGTCTCTTCGTAAATTACTAAGTAAATGATTGTTATTGTTATTGTTATTATTAACTGCTGATAATTTAGGTAAATGAAATAAACAATATTATATTTATATCTTAGAAATATGTGATACGTGGAACGGAACTCAATAGAACTTGACACTATTGAACTATGGAATCGACAAAAAATAGGAGCGGCCATCTTGTGATCGCCTCATTTGCGTCGTACGAGTGCGTCTGCCTTGTATGCAGTTTGTTTGCGTTACGCCTGCTTTGTTATTTGCTTGTTTTGACTTTTGCTACTGTTTTTGTTGAGTTTTATCGGTATATCAGATTTATTTTTCTTAGCAGTCTGAGTCGATATTTAAAAACAATCGATTAAATTTCGTTTGGTTACATCACTATCATTGTCAGTTATGAACTGTCAGGCAAATCATCTTATAATGAAAAGGGTATAGAGGGAACCCAACGACCCGGCCCACACGCCACCGCAAGTCAGGACACTAATTACTGCTTAAAGTTGTCTATTGAACAGAATTTACTATAGAATATAATGTTAATGGAATGGAACAGAATATGCTTTATTGCACGCAAAAATTACAGGAAAAGAAGAAGCCTTATTGGTACGGTAGCATTTTCTACCAGGCAAACCTTTAATATTTTAACCCTTACTTTTCATTAAGCTTAGGCGACCACGCCATTGTCCCGTCTGATCTTGTGGGGTCTCAGTTACAAGACCTTCATTAATCTTTAGTGATCCTAATTCATTTCTCTCGAGTGTACTTATTGGCTATCGATGTTTATCTTACCTTCTGAAATAATAATGTAATAATAATATCGTCGAATAACATAACTAATCCAAACAAACTGACTACCTACGTGTTATCAAAATATCATTATGACACGAGATGCCCTTTGCTTAAGAACTTTATAACTATCAGAGTAAGGTGCTGAATAGCTTATTAATATTCATGAATTTAATTATGTCATTCTTAGTTTAGTTTTGACGGAATAAATGAATATCTTAATTGAATTATTGTGACTGTGTAATAATACTTATCAAATTCGTTTGTAGTTTATGCTCAGCAAGTGAATAATTATTATGAATTCAAGTAAAAAAATATTTATAGTAATATCACGTAATATTACACTTTTCTTAAAACAGAAATAGCTGTACCTTAAATGTATTTCAATAAAATGAACACTGTTTTATAATTTAATTATGCGTAAAATTATTTAATATTTTAACATGGTTTATTTGCACAAAGAAAAAAAAAACACTTTTGTACAAGTCCATTGAAATAAGTAGCGTTTAAATATTATATGAAGAGATCAGAATATAGATGAATAAATATAAAATATACTTACTGCTGTTATTGCTACGTCGTAGCTCGTAGCAAGTTTATTACATCGTAGCGTTTCGTCTACGAGAAATACCAAAAATGTCTACGAATAACGCGTCTTTCGCAACACGCCGAATAGTATTTACGTTAAGAAGTATTTTTTATTACAACATAATATCACAAAAAGCTAATGGAATCATGATCCATAATATTGTTATTTTGTATATACCTACCTACATTGCGTATATGCCCAAAAACATATCTTTCAAACTTTTTCATCCATTGAAAATAAAAACAAATGACACTATTAGTCAACATACCTAAATTGATAAATACTATCAAATAATAGTGAAATATTAGGTACATCACCCGAAGTTTGTAGAGATTGTTATAAAAATGATTTTTGAAGAAGACATTATGCTAAAATGGTAGCTATTAGCTAGCATCAGTCTTCCTCTAAAAGATATAACTAAATAGAATACATAGAAAGGAGTTATGATATTAATAATAAGAAAGATAAGTATAACTCCGTCATCTCCAAGTTATTCAATATGAGAAAGTTGACGTCAGTGCAGTGCATGATATTGACATTTCAAGGGCTTGCGGCAAGCGGAGTGGAAATATTCAATATCTTCCACACTCTGTGGAAAACTACCAGCTGTTCTCTTCAGGATAACTCTATTTAAAATCGGAACGCTTAAAATGGCAGCGTATTCTAAAGACAGAAAAAAATAAAACCTGTGAATTTTTCATCAATTTATTCATCATAGGTTTGAAAAAAAGTGCGATCAGAAGTTAATAAGTTTTGCTCAAACCTAGGCTGTCTCTCGTCTGATCTATTTTAAACTTTATTACATAGGGAGATCTCTGTTCATTCATTAAACTTTAGTAGTCATAGTTATTATTAGCATTTTTATATCGAATTGTACACTTTATAAATGATTGCTAATTATAATAAGATAAAAAATGTCTTGTTTTAAACCATTAGTTAATGAAAAGAGAACCACATTTCACCTAACCGCGACCCTCTTTGTGCTAACTTTGAGTAAACCAAGTGAATTGCGGTCCTCGGTCCTCTGATAGGAGTGTAGAAGGAATGTTCTTCAAAGATAATTTTATTCTGAATGAAATGCAACTAGTAGTTTGTAGAAATGCCAAGGATTATTTACTTTTATTTAACGTCTTGCCTTCGGTGAGATTTCAAAATATAAATAAATTCAATGAATGAAAGATTGATGAATAAATGATAAACATAATGGCTTAAAATTATATCATAGATAAGCCCGTAAACACTCTAAGCTAGGATGTCCCTGTATTTTGATAATATGAATAACGTATAAATACGCATATAATGCGAATGAAATGGCGTGGTTTCAATCTGTATTACGTCTGCTACGTAATTTCTATTGGTGCTAAATTATGTACACTGTTAAATAGTAATTCTTATACCTACATTAAACATTTCTATGTAAGTATATGACTTCACCGCTATCCTAGGAAACGAAAGCTTTACTGTTTGTAGCAACCTACCGAGTTTAAAGGTTCACGTTGTTAAACACGAGCTAATGTGCAAACTCAGTCTTTGCCAACTTTGACGCCCGGGACCCATTAGAATAAATTAAAAAGTTTCCTTGTTGTCAGTCAGTTGATCCCTATTTAGGCGAAAAACTCGATATTTAGAAGTACCTTTAAAAGCCTCATTTATCATTTCCATTTCTGTAAGTACTTAAATGAGAGAGATGGATGAAGTTAATGATGTTCATTTTTAATTCAAGCTAGTTTTCCGCCCGCGTTAACAGGTTTTCCAGTGGGAAAGAAGTATTTTCTCGCGCTATGAAGTAGCCTATGTGTTCTGATGTATAAGCTGTATTACTTTAATGTTTCATTGAAATCCGTCCAGTAGTTCCAGAGATTAGCGAATACAAACAGACAGACAGACGGATTTTTGTTTTTAAACTTGTATTTTTGTGTTCAGCTACATGGAAGAAGAAGATAGAGCAACGCTTTTCACTGTTTTTCAATAAAGGCTAGTTGATAGAGACGGTTATCGAAGACAGAACATACTAAAAGTCATTGGCCATCATCATGACATGTTTACGACTTACGACTAAATTTCGTAAGTTAAATATTGCAGAATCTCATACCGTCCATAAATCACAACATAACGCTCGTACAGGTGACGTCATCTAGGATGACAATAAAACGGCTGTAAGTGTTTCATACACTTTATTGCTTCACGGATATTATTCTCCATAAAATTCTCAAACAACCACGTTTATAACGACGAAACGAGCGAGCTCCAGGGGCGCGCGTAGACTATACGAGGCACTGAGAAACAGGAATCACAGATTGAGAGAGCTTAGAAGATAGGGACATCAATACAGGAAACTGGAGGGGGGAGGGCGCGGCGACGGCGCGGGACGGGCGAGGCGGGGGTGAAACGCTCCTAAAGCTGCCTCATTGGTCGACGACGGTCTCTCCTCCCGCACGCGCAGCTGCGGTATGCGCCAAGCCGTGCATGCTGACGTCAGAGCATGGCGGTTCAACACCCAATACGCAGCCGCATTCAACGCTGAATGCGCATACCCGAGAACCAATGCGTACTGCGCTAATAAAAGCGGCACGTGGACCCCACAAGCGCTGGCGATCACCATCACCGCGTGGGGACACCAGCAAGCGGCGAATATTCCTGCGATACACATTAGGACGTTCCCAAGACGTCTCCGAGAGCGAAGGGTTGACATTTGCGGTTGGGGACCCAGCAAGCTTGGTTGGAGTTTCTTCCTGGTTCGTACGTCGCCTACGTCGACGGCGTCGCGTCGTTCTCTGGGGCCGACTCCGGCGACGATGATGACGTGTGTGGGTCTCCTCATGAGTGGGACTGGCAAGGGCAGTTCGCCGTGTGCTGCCCGCGCTGTGAGGGATAGTGCTGTGAGTTTGACGCGCACTGTCCAGTGGCACCGGGCGACTGCTATCACTGGGAAGCAATATGTGAAGATGGCATGGGCTGCTGCTATTGGAGGGCAGGCCAGGCACATCGCTGTTACTGCTGCTGCGCCTGTAACAATGGTTAGCGTTTAAATTAAGCAACATAGATGTAGGGGGCCAGCAAGGTGGAATTACAATTTAAAGAAAGTTCAGAGGTGGTAATATAGGCTGACCGACATAGCCCGAAGAATCGCTAAACTTAAGTGGCAGTGGGCTGGGCCGACGGCCATTGGGGCAAAAAGGTTCTTGAATGGCGACCGCGCGCCGAAAGACGTAACGTGGGCATTTCCCCCACAAGGTGGACCGACGATCTGGTGAGAATCGCGGGAAGCCGCTGGATGCGGGCAGCGCAGGACTGATCGCCGTGGTGATCTTTGGGGGAGGCCTTTGTCCAGCAGTGGGCGTCTTTCGTCTGAAATGATGATGATGATGATGATACAGGCTGATGGTTGTAGACGTCTTTCCAATGAAATAATGATGATCCTAAAGGTTCACACTTACCTAGCAGTAGAGAGATCGTCCAGACAGAGGCAACCGCAAAAAGCGGGTGCGCACAGACTGAGCTGCCTCGTCCCCTCCTCACGGCTCCTGATCTGTCTGCCGCTATCGCCACCAGCGACAAAGTACTGGCTGCCACCGGGAATGACTGCACAGAATTACAATAAAAAAGGTTACAGAAGATAGAGGATACTTTTTCTAGTCGTGATTGAAAAATAAATATAAAGTGACTGATATTGTCATTTTAGGCTCAATACTATACTACCCTATCAGAAAAATCCAGTCTTTCCTAAATTAGGGTTAATAGGCTGTGATGATTTGCAGACCGCATTCCCCAATGCAAGTTGGTCAACTTCATACACAACTCTAGATAACTTCGCAGGTGTGTGCAAGATTCCTGTTTGTCTGCATCGTTAGAATTTCACGTTCCCACATCCAAAAACAACTGACACGTGGCCAAAACTTCGCGCTTCAAGAAGCTAACTTCTGCGCTACAAACGTTCCTTGTTGTCTCACCTCAATGTAGAAGGTGACGGTGCACGGCAGGTGGTGTATTCTGGCAGGCACTGGCGCATATTCCAAAATCCAAAAAGAACTGGCACGTGGCCAAAATTTAGCGCTTCAAGAAGCTGACTTCTACGCCACAAACGTCCCTTGTCGTCTCACCTCAATGTAGAAGGTGACGGTGCACGGCAGGTGGTGTATTCTGGCAGCCCTGGTAACGGCTAGCGGCGCACTGACGCATATTCCAACATCCAAAAAGAACTGGTACGTGGCCAGAACTCCGCGCCTCCAGAAGATGACTTATACGCTACAGACATTCCTTGTTGTCTCACCTCAATGTAAAAGGTGTCGGTGCACGGCAGGTGGTGTATTCTGGCAGCCCTGGTGGCGGCTAGCAGCGCACTGGCGCATATTTCGACATCTAAAAAGAACTGGCACGTGGTCAAAACTCCGCGCTCCTAGAAGCTAACTTCTACGCCACAAACGTTCCTTGTCATCTCACCTCAATGTAGAAGGTGACGGTGCACGGCAGGTGGTGTATTCTGGCAGCCCTGGTAGCGGCTAGCGGCGCACTGGCGCATATTCCAACATCCAAAAAGAACTGGCACGTGGCCAGAACTCCGCGCCTCCAGAAGATGACTTATACGCTACAGACATTCCTTGTCCTCTCACCTCAATGTAGAAGGTGACGGTGCACGGCAAGTGGTGTATTCTGGCAGCCCTGGTAGCGGCTAGCGGCGCACTGGCGCATATTCCAACATCCAAAAAGAACTGGCACGTGGCCAGAACTCCGCGCCTCCAGAAGATGACTTATACGCTACAGACATTCCTTGTCCTCTCACCTCAATGTAGAAGGTGACGGTGCACGGCAAGTGGTGTATTCTGGCAGCCCTGGTAGCGGCTAGCGGCGCACTGGCGCATATTCCAACATCCAAAAAGAACTGGCACGTGGCCAGAACTCCGCGCCTCCAGAAGCTGACTTATACGCTACAGACATTCCTTGTTTCACCTCAATGTAGAAGGTGACGGTGCACGGCAGGTGGTGTATTCTGGCAGCCCTGGTGGCGGCTAGCGGCGCACTGGCCGCACAGACGAGCAGGTCCGCCGCGCATGCGCTGAGCAGCTGCGGGGTGCGCAGGCGCGACGCCCCAGTAGACGCCAGCGCAGCCATCAGACTCACATTGCCTTAACAACGGAAAATATTGCTTATTTAGTGCAAGCGATCTGTGGTGTGCAAAATATGAATAAACTCAAAATCTACTGAACCTATTTCAAAAATTTTTTTACCATTAGAAAGCTATATTCACCCTGAGTAACACAGGTTACCTTTTATTGCGGGAAAATGCCTCATTCCCACGGAAAAAACTGTTAACGCAGGTGGAGCCGCGGCGGAAAGCTAGGTAGTTCATAAAATTATCGATGGATTTACTTTCCCCTTGTAATTTACCAGAATAATACAGTTAAAATTAACCATTATTGATTTTTAAAATATAATAATAATTAAAAAATATTTTCAAATCCATTTACTAAGACTGAGCATCCTTTTAGGTCTTCTAAGCCCTCACATGACAATTTTATCACAAGGGAATGTGTCTTGCAAGAAAGAGGTTCGTCTAGCAGTAGTAAAGACTAGTTTAGTTTAGTAGTAAGTAATGTTCAAAATCAAATCGGGGACGTTCTGACAAAAGGTCGGGTCAAGAGTACTCTAAACCGACGAGCATGCATGAGGAGATTAATGTGAATGAAACGAAAAAGTGTGTTTGGATCGCGCGATCGTAGCAAGTGGAACTAAGTGGTCTCTGCCTACCCCTCCGGGAAAGAGGCGTGACTTTATGTATGTATGTAATGTGTTACCAATGATGCCAACGAAGGAAACCAGCACGTAGAGCGCGATGAGCGGCGCGAGCTGATAGTGCCCGATGGTGTCTTCCACCACACCGCTCTCGTTATGCATCCCGCCGCATCACTTGTCACTGCAACAATACAACAATAACATCATCAATACTAGACATGCGCAAAATAGTTCGTTAAAATGCCTTACTCAATCACATTATTCATTACTTCCGAAAAGGTGATATCACCTCGTACCATTACACATCACCCTATACATTACCCGAAATGTTGAATGAAATTGATTACTTTGTACGAAGAAATTTCGTACCATAGCAGCACACATTACTTTATTTTATTATATAGGTATACGAGCGCGACCAAGACATTAGCATTACTCGAGATAGATAGCACACATAAAAAAAGATATTTTTTATTTTATTTTTTACTAACTGACCCAGAAGTTGATTTTTCTTTATAGTAGCTAATGTGTGATGTGTACTGGTGTACTGGTTACAATACTCGCGTAATGTGTGATATTGCATTACCTTTTAGGGTAAGATATTACTTTTGTGATATCATACGCATTACCTATACCATGTCTAATAAATACTTCCCCGGTAGGAGGACAGAACAAGCCGTCGCGTACCTACTTGTAATAGGAACCCGCGTAGTTCATATAAATTATCATAATAGTGAATTCATCCACTATGCTTTACTAATGTATCTGTCGCAAGCCGATGGTTAGGAACCTGTCGGCTACCCGTCTGATAGTTAATTGTCTAGGTAAACAATTCTATGCCGACTCATAGTTGTAAGCAAACTGTTAATAACTATTATATCTCTGACGTCGCTTCAACAACTATTTTACTAGACTGTGAATTTAGTCTTATAATTATGTGACTAACTGCGGCCGCCTTATAGTAATTAACAGCTTGCTAATTAATAAATCAAAGCAAGTAATAGTAAAAACAGCTCCTCGGCGCGGTTTATCTTTTCCACTTTATGAAAACTCTCTTACACAAAATAATTTTCTGGTAGATACCTCAGTGCTTTGCATTATGTAGTTAACAAGTCGTTTATAACAGTTTAACCTCTTGGACTACGCCATATACCTCAAAGTTTTGTTGTAAATTGGCGCTTTGTGATACTAGGGTCCCAGAAGGGCGGCGGAAAAATTGAGTCGCAATTGTACTCCTTTGTGTGGAGACGGAGAGGGCTTTCGACTAATATTTGACCTCCGTTTGTCTTTGGTCCTTTATTAGTTTCTCTCTAGATCATTAATCATTAATTTACTTTCTGTTGTCTTAGTTTCCTAGTTTTGTACTTCTTTTCCTTACTATTTTTTATTATAAGAATGAAAGAAACCTAAATTAATTGTTTATCTCCTGAACATAAACGGACACAGATTGGAGATAGTTAATAATCAAACGTATCGTCCTATGGAAAAAATTTGCTAGTTTAGGTTTAAGTAGCGATCCGCCCCGGCTTCGCACGGAAAAATGGACATTATGGGTTATCTTTAGATAGGTATATTATGCATGTATTAATCTTTTAAAAAAATCTGTATCAAAATACGTTGCGAAGCTATAAAGATTAAAGCATTCAATATAATAGGGACAGACAGAAGAGAAGCGACTTTAATACTAGTGATTTACTTCTATTTAAGGGTCGCGGGAAGCCGCTGGATGCGGACAGCGTAGGTAGGACCTATCGTCGTGAACATCTTTTGAGGAGGCCTTTGTCCAGCAGTGGACTTTCGGTTGAAATATGTACTGATTATCCTTCACGATGTTTTTCCGTATCAACGTACTAGGCCTAAGTTCGAGGCTCCCTCGAGCCGCCCCTAGACGTTGGTACATGACTACTCTGGGGTAGAGTATTCGTCGTACTTTTTCGACACAAGCATGGGTCAGTAAAAAAAACTGATTAGGTTTAAAATACGCAAATGCAAAAGTAATTACCAAAGAACAAGACAAACTAAATAAGAGCTTGTTAAAACTATCAGATTCTCTTATTAATATGGACATAATATGTCCTATATTATAGGCATCTAATTAAGCTGTCCGATGTATCTTTCAAGCAATACGAAAGCACTTAATATCACATTAATACCTAATGTGTCTAGTCTAATATTGGTAAGATATTTGATATCTGTAAACAAAACCCATGATTGATTAATACACAAATAAATAATAAATAAATATGTGCGACATCCCACACAAGGTCATCTGACCCCAAACTAGTCAGAGCCTGGTACTGTGGGTGTCAGAAAGCTGATATACACACACACATATATAAATATACAACAACCAGACACAAGACAAACACAAGTGTTCATCACACGAATGTTTGCCCTGGGTGGGATTCGAACCCGCGACCTTGTGCTGCGTAGGCAGACGTACTCGTACTACCAACTAGGCTACGAGGCCGTCAGGGTAACATGCTTTGAAAATTATTAGCCAAATGTTGCTACGACGTAAGACTGGCTGCCCGCTTGCCGCAAATGCCGCAAACCTTTGCTATTTGTAGCATTCCCCAATTATATATCATGCGACACTGTTGCATGTTGTTGCCTCGGCACAGAAGAAAATAATAGTACTAAGCCTCGGCGTAAGTAAGGTTTACAGCTATGTATAGATAAGCTATACCATGTCGTATCCGATCCCATCTAATCTCCATTTAGTCCGGTAAAGATACGATAGCTTGTATGGAAAAAAATTACAAATTCCTAGACAATTTTTTTTTTCGTTGTTTGATTAGAGTTAGTTTATTATTGATTATTTTAAATTTTCCCCAAAAAAACTTGTGAGCGTTTTTTTTAAACGCTGTTTAAAAATTGTTTTTTCATTATTTAATTGAGATTAAATCCTACACTGGTGATTTTCTTTTTTATGGTCTTCTAAATAATATATAATAATAAACATAAAATATCACCAATGTAGTGCGTGAGTAATGTGAGATAACGAAGGTCTGTAAAATAAAAATATTAAAACCTTGTAGAATTTTTTTAGAATTGGTGATCTTTGAGCACGTCATTTATATATTAATCAAAGTTAATCCTACAGATTTTCACCCGTGTGACTAACGTAGTTTTTTTTTTAGGACGTTTTATTAAATTTTAACACTGAAGCAAAAATTCTACAGTCGTCGTTGATAAATAATAAAAATAAATGTTATGATAATTAATACCCCAAAACGAAAGTTCTCCTAAATATTACCAGAGGAAACGAAAATACCACGGTTGTAATGTTTCGGGGGTAGAGAGTTCGGCGCGGGGGTATCGCGCGCGCGCGGAACGATGATGCAGCCGTGTATGATGGATGAAACAAATTATTTATTGAGAATGAATCTACTCGTAGCTGGGTCAATCAACATTTTAACCGACAATACAGACGACTTTGAAATTTTTTTTAATATATTTTTTTCACATATTTTACGTACCTAATACTTATTAAATTACCCATAGGTAATTCATGTTCAAGCAGTGATAATTTTTAAGGATTTTTATTGTTATTGTTATAAATTAATGTAAACCCAAGTCAGAATTTTGTCACCGGAAATATGAATGACTGTAAAGGACAAATCGTAACTTTTCAGGAGAGTAAAAAACGATTGCTTTTTAAATTAAAATGCTATATTTACTATATTTGTAATGCTATTGAAATTTAAAGCTCTATAACATAAGTAAACGGAAATTGGAATAATTTGTATTGTTTATGTCCGTTACATTACTTTTTTTTTGGAAAATTAATAATTAAAAAAAAGAACAATAATTTAAGTCTTAAGAAAACGTATGTGTACGTGTGTGTGTAAGAAACATTATATAATTAGGCAGAGAGTCACGCTATTTGATGCAATTTTAAGTTAAACAAATATTTAAGTTGATTTTATGGTATTCGAGATTATTTTTCTAGAATCTATTAACTTTTTATGTATAAAAGTATAGAGCAAAAATTTTTTTTTTACTTGACCTTTGCTTGTGTCGAAAAGGTACGACCAATCAAGATTCACCGGACTTGCGAGCAAAAAATTTATCCAATAAAATAAAATGAAATAAAAATATGTGAGATGAATAAAATATCTCGTGTTCCATCTTTTTTGAGACATAATTATATAATTTATAGCACACTAGTATATAGACACACTAGGCACACTAGTACAGTAGTGTATTATATTATATTAGATATTTATAAGATGTTTTGCCCACAACTGCAAAGGATATTCAGAAAAAGAAATTATTGTACTAAAAAAACAATGGTTAATAACCCAAGAAATAAATAACATAATGATTTGAAGAAGGACACTTATAAATAAAACAGATGATTATAGTATTACGAAATATAAAAGACGGACAAAAAACATTACTAATTTATGTAGAAAAGAAAAAGAAAATAGTATTTTAGATAGCTGTGACCAAAATTTAATATTACTTAAGGCAAATTGAACCTTGCTTGACATAATCAGAAAGTTAGAAAATAAACATAAAACTAAAGTGCTGCCATTCTTAATGAACAAGGTAAATTGTTAATAACATTCAAATGGAAAATAATAATAATAATAAATATGTGGGACATCTCACACACGGCCATCTGACCCCAAACTAGGCAGAGCCTGTACTATGGGTGTAAATATACTATAAAGACAGAAGAGCCATTTTTGAATTATACATGAATCAAGAAACGATAATAGAAATTGGGGGAAAAAAAAAGCTAATATTATACGGGGTGTGAGACAAGGTTGTCGCTTATTTTCAATATCTTTATAGAGTGTGCTATTAGAAAACTATTAGAGTCAGGAAAAGGGGGGATTAAATTCAATGGGGCCAATCTTCAATTTATTCGCTTTGTGGTCAAATTATTTGGATTAAAGAATTGTGTAAAAAAAAACTGAAACTCTACTAACTTCGAAAATTAAACCAAAACATAGCTCAATAATAACATTAAATTCAAACCCAATACAACAAGTTAAAGTTGAAATATCTGAAAAACATAATTACCGATGACTCTAGATGAACACCAGATATAGTCACTAGAATAGTGGTGGCACAAAAAGGTTCTAATAGCAAAAAACATCTTCTCAAAGCCCGAATCTCAAAAAGTGTTAGAAAAAGCTATACATCTGGAGCATTGCACTGCACCTAGATGTACACCAGATATAGTCGCTAGAATAGCGGTGGCCCAGAAAGGTTTAGTGGGAAAAAACATCTTCTCAAAGTCCGAATCTCAAAGTGTTAGAAAAGGCTACACTCACTCTACACTACACTCTACGGCAGTGAAAATTGGATAATAAAATGACACAACGTAACAGAGAAAGATTTCAAGCCTTCGAGGCGAAGAATAAAAACAATCAGTTGGATGAAAAGGTAAAGAAACTAAATATAATAGATAGGTACTACTTCGGGAACCTAGCATATTATAACTTAATGTTAGGGACTCTACGTTACTCCACGTAATTCGATTAGTGTAAGGGTCATTTTTGTAGAAAAATTTAGAACCTTGGTAACCGTAACATACACTTTTAAATATTAGTGTCCTTTGCAATAAATAGTAACAATAATGAATACTCCATTACATTAATAATTAATTTAACATAGGTCTCAGGCGTACTTTGCATTACTTTTAAGAATAATTTTCAACTAAATCTGTTGCTGTAAAGGACACCAGAAAGATATCCATATTCTAAACATATTTTTAAGTATTTAGAGCGGAAAATTTGCAATCGAACTGTATACATAAACCATTTTCGAAGATTTGTCCCTTACATTAATTCATATTTCCGATGATGATTTTAGTCACTTAGGTTACCTACTCGAAATGATCATGCAATCAATACGAAATATTACGAAATAATAAAACGGATACATGTTTTTCTATTCGTGTAATAGTAGGGAGGCGGAGTTACAAAAAGTCGTCAAATAACGATTTTCGTTGGACTGAGCAGTATTATACCAACAAGTGGTATCGTTGGATTCAGTGATGTTTCTTTAGTAGGAAAAGTGACGTTGTCGCTTTCTAAAGTGGTGGAGTGACGTATTATGACGTCACAAAGATGGCGACTCCTAGTCTCAAATTCGGTCGATTTACTCAGTAACTACTTAACCTATCACGACGTGAGAGGTGTCATATGAAAGGTATTTTAATACTTAACAAAAGATGTCTAACAATGTTCAGTGTAATTTGTATAATTTGAAAGATAATATTAAATATATGAAAAAAAAATAGTGTTTTCTTTTTTATAAACCAAAAAACGCAATTTTATTGGTTGAAACTATTAAAACTTTATTAGAAAGTTATCTTGCTACGTCTTTCATCTATAACATGAACTTTGAATTTTTGAAATTGGTTGATAAATGACTACGCTACAACC
This sequence comes from Teleiodes luculella, assembly GCA_948473455.1. Taxonomy (NCBI): domain Eukaryota; kingdom Metazoa; phylum Arthropoda; class Insecta; order Lepidoptera; family Gelechiidae; genus Teleiodes; species Teleiodes luculella. Next base: position 2,668,471 of record OX419583.1, on the reverse strand, counting down.
ATTTTACTACAGGCCCAACAAGCGAGCGAGAGATGACTCACACCTTATTAATAGGGAATTTCGTGCAAATATTTGTATAGGAACCACTTTAAATTGGACAAGTCAATGAAACTTTGTACAATAGGTGGTCTTGAGTAGAAATCCACCGTGAACCATCACTCTCCCCCCTCTCAAGCCGGGGGGAGAGGGGTAAAGTCGAGTTTCACCGCCCTTCTTGTTGACGCTTATATTTCTAAAACCGTATGTGCTAGGACAAGTTTGGTATCATTTTCGGATAACTCGTTAACGTAGAATTCATTTTTGATATTATAAAATAGGGTTGCCATACAAAAAAACTAAATTATATGATATAATTCGCAAAACACGACTGAAGTTTTTCTACATAAATGTCATTTGCTTTCCCATGGGATGGTATGATGTCGATGCACGGAAAATATGGTCAGGTAGCAGCATTCACAGGTATTACAAATATATAACTTATTTGCAAATTCCTTTATAAAAAATGGTTTAATAAAAATTGTATGCGCGGCAGACGAGTGTATAGACATGGAACTAGCTCCGAGACCAAATTAGTCCCAAAAACAGCGGTGGTAAGTGATGCGGTGTTATGGCAGAAATGTTGTGAGTGTTGCACAACCTTCCAAACAAATAAAAGGTGTAGAAGATCAGGTCGGAATGAAAAGTTAGACCGGCCCTGGCAAACGGTAATAGATAGAGAGGCTGCGCTGTAGTAAAACTTGTTGGGAACCTTGGTCAAACTTTGAAAGGTGATAAAAAAACCAAGACGTCTGATTTCAAGACACTGGCAACCGCTGGCAGGCAACCCAACAAATTAGGTACCAATAGCAAAGTGGGTGCAGACAATATTTCTGTCGACCAGTAATAGGTTTAAGAATTAATTTTATTTTCCTTGCTACGATTTTTAACCACTGTTTAATTTCTGCTTGGATTCCATCCACGTCTTTGGAGCAAAAGCTAAGACTGTTGCACTACTGAAACTCAGACAAGCATTTGAGTACCCCAAAAGCTATTGTCTGTACTGTACTGTGTCATTAAGGCCTAAAAATTACTAGAAATAATGCTACACTACAGCTTGGTCAGAATTATCGCAGTCCAAAAGTCATCTCTGAACAAGCTGCATTCCGATTCTGAACAGAAAAACCCTGTTGTAACCAGATCTTGAACATCACACAACGTATACTTCCGAATGAAAGGGGTTGGCGCCGAGTATCTGGTATTAAATTACAAAGCACAGTCTATTTAGCTGTGTAGGTACTAATCGATCTGCACAGCAGTCTTTAAACATTTACTAGCCAGCCGAGCTCATTCCTTAGTACCTTACCTAGGCGTTGCATTGGCTTGATTAAATCGTTCTTTTATAGGCAATGCTGCTTAAACACGCAAGAAGAAAGTGGGTACACGCAATAACCTGCGCCAGCCAACATCAATTTTCCACAAGTTTTTCGATTGTTCGAACTGAATCTCTTTTTTCGGCAGACGATTATACTAGCATCGGTTTACTTTCGGTGAGCACACGAAATAAAACACTCAGGTTGATATTGCACTGCTGAAGGATCGTAGAGACGTGTCCAGCTCTTTGAACATGGCTAAATAAGAAACCGACATCAAACGTCCTTTACACCACCACGTGCTGGTTCCTCAGTAGGCTTAATATCTATGAAGTGAGATACCCCCAGCTCCAGCATCACACATTACGTGGTCTAAGTACGCCTGGCATGATTTGCCTTGGTCAAATGGACTGCTTCGAAAATACTCCGGACCCAAATCATCCAAAACAAGGAGAACCTTTCCGGTGAAGCTACAACTCGGACACAGTGTGATGTGTTTACTTCAACGAGGACGCTCCTATCACTTGTTCAGCTTATTTCCTGCATGCTACCACCTGCATGAATGAGGATCTATAAGAGGCCACGAATAGCGCTTCATTTTTGGTAAAATACTGGTCTTCGCAAATGTTAACCTCACTGTGTCAATTCGATTACAATGAAAAATGCACATGAAACAATTTATTGTAAATGATCCTACTTGCCTACTGTTCATATACTTTCCCAACTTCTAACCCTTAGTATAGTCTTCTACCTCAAACTTACGCTAGCTGATCCGTCAACCTGACGGTGCTGACGAGGCAGCTAAGTATCATTACTTCGAGCAATTAATTAGTATGTTACACACGGTAAAGATATCGGCGGAGGGATATGGGATCATCACAAGGCTTTCTGAGTTTTAGCAATGTAACAGCTTTAGCTTTTACCCTAAAGACGTGGAACCCGAGCAGAAATTAAACAGGGATATAAAAAATACAGTAGCCAAGAAAATAAAATTAGATCTTGGTTCTATTACTGATCTTCAGAAATATTATCTGCCCCGCTTTCCTTTATTTGCTGGGTTGCCAGCGGTTGCCAGTACCTTGAAGTCAGTCATCTTGGTCTGTTTTTTGTCACCTTTCAAAGTCTCACCAAGGTTTCCTACAAGTTTCACTACGGCGCCATTTCTCTATCTCCTACCGTTTGCCCGGGCCGGTCTATCTTCTACAATATCTTTTATTTGTTTGGAAGGATGTGCAACACCTACACACAACATTTCTGCCATAACACCGCATCCCTTACTACCGCTGTTTCTGGGACTAATTTGGTCTCGGAGCTAGTTTCATGTCTATACACTCGTCTGTCGCGCATACAATTAACTTTTTAAATCCATTTTTATAAAGAAATTTGTAACATAAGTTATATATTTGTACAGCCTGTGAATGCTGCTACCTGACCATGTTTTCTGTGCATCGAAATCATATCATCCCATGGGAAAGCAAATGACATTTATGTAGAAAAACTTCAGTCGTGTTTTGCGAATTTTATCATATTATTTAGTTTTTTTGTACGGCAACCCTATTTCATAATATCAAAAATGAATTCTACGTTAACGAGTTATCCGAAAATGATACCAAACTTGTCCTAGCACATACGGTTTTAGAAATATAAGCGTCAACAAGAAGGGCGGTGAAACTCGACTTTACCCCTCTCCCCCCGGCTTGAGAGGGGGGAGAGTGATGGTTCACGGTGGATTTCTACTCAAGACCACCTATTGTACAAAGTTTCATTGACTTGTCCAATTTAAAGTGGTTCCTATACAAATATTTGCACGAAATTCCCTATTAATAAGGTGTGAGTCATCTCTCGCACGCTTGTTGGGCCTGTAGTAAAATGGTTGTAGCGTAGTCATTTATCAACCAATTTCAAAAATTCAAAGTTCATGTTATAGATGAAAGACGTAGCAAGATAACTTTCTAATAAAGTTTTAATAGTTTCAACCAATAAAATTGCGTTTTTTGGTTTATAAAAAAGAAAACACTATTTTTTTTTCATATATTTAATATTATCTTTCAAATTATACAAACTACACTGAACATTGTTAGACATCTTTTGTTAAGTATTAAAATACCTTTCATATGACACCTCTCACGTCGTGATAGGTTAAGTAGTTACTGAGTAAATCGACCGAATTTGAGACTAGGAGTCGCCATCTTTGTGACGTCATAATACGTCACTCCACCACTTTAGAAAGCGACAACGTCACTTTTCCTACTAAAGAAACATCACTGAATCCAACGATACCACTTGTTGGTATAATACTGCTCAGTCCAACGAAAATCGATTTTTAAATACTTAGCCTCCCTACTATAAGTAAACAAACAGACATCCGTCCGTCCAGTAGCTTGACCTCCAGTGCGCCGTGCCGCTTCCCCTCGGGCGCCCTAAATAAGGCGCGGTAGCGGGGGGCGGGACGGCTCCCTAGCGTTTGTTCTGGCCACGCAGCGCAGCGTATTTCGCTCTAAATACAATATCGATGATATTCTTATGATATTAGATAATTGTTTATCTGTTTAACCCAATCGCTCCTAGTAAATTTTGGTGATTTTTATGTTCAGTGTGTATTATTAGCTTACAAATGTTGGCAAATAAAAATATTTTGTGTAGAATTAATGCTCAGTGAATTAAAGGGAAAAAACGTCATAAAAATTAGATCTATTATAGTCACACAGGTGAAAACTCACACGAAGTCTTAGATATATATTTAAAACATATTATGAAAAGATCACCACTTCTAAGATTTTCTAAGGCACTTTTTTAAAAAAGGCGTCAAAATTTATATAAAGACCCATTTTATGTCGAGAAGCTCGTAAATAATATAGGTGATTTTTTTATAGCAGTGCACAAATAATTTAATGAATTGAAAACATCTATAATCTCCACTGTAAGTTTTTTTCTGAATGATATATAGCAATTGGGCCCTTTACCCCCCTTTTCTTGGTGAGCTCCTTAGGTAGATCGGGGAAAAACACAAGGTTGGTCTTCAGTAACACTAATGATCGTAATACAAAAGAAATTAGAACTATTGGATTTAATGTGTAAAAAAATTTATTTTTCCCCGACTAATTTCGGTTTGTGAATTACGATGATAATGTCCCGAGCCCAACTGTCGTCGGTAATAATAATTGTATATGAGCAAGACGGGCGTTTCCTCCGAAATGTACCTACACAAAAGATGTAATAATACTTAATAAGGACAGGTTATGTAAGTCCCCGGGGACTGTGGTTCAAAGATATTGCCAACGGGAGATTTGGAGAAGAATTGGTGGCATAAAGGTAAAAAAAATCTTACATAAACCACGAAACACGACGCAAAAGAATTGGATAATTTATGGAGAAAAAATAGATTTTATAGAGAAAAAAAAAAGATTATTTTGATTGATTGCTTTAATTTTTTTAATTACTAAATTACTTATTAGGATGCCAGACTGTTTATTTACTGCACAGTGCAAAGTAATTTAATAAAAAAAATGTTTTTATAATATTAAACAATATCTAGAATTTAAAGAAGGTTCATTATATATTCTCAGTACATAAAAATATATTCTGTAAGTATATACAATTTCATTATTATTTTATTTTAGGTAAATAATTAATTGTCTTTAAGTAATGTACCTTTATTATAAAAAAAAAATAGAGAATAACAACACTTATTGATGTAAAAAAAAAACATCAAAATTTGCACGCTGATTTTGTTTGGTAGAATGCAATGCTACCCAATGTAACTTTATTTATGACCTTGTATTACTTGTATACTTATGCAAATAAATTTTTATATCTTTATCTTTAACATTTTAGTCAAGTACCAGTATGCACTGTGAAACTAATAGAAACAATAGACGACCTAGACTAGACCGTTTATGCAGACTGCACCGCCCACGATCTCAAGTCTAGACAAAACGTCTTTACTTTACACTTACTTAACTAAATTTGGAAAGGAATTGGAATGAGACCGCGCATTAAGTGAGACAAGGAAAGAGAATAAATTAGAATAAAATAGAAATAAAACAAAAGCGTTCGAATGGGCGACCTTATCGCTAAGTTAACCAAGCAACCTATGGTGAGGCAACGAAAGGTAAGGGATAGTGAGTATAGATCATTTATAGCTCATTTGTTTTCATTTTTATTCAAATGTATATTACTTGTTCTGAGCTTTCCTGAAAAAGTTTGTATTTCCTCCACATCTCCTGATTTCAAGGTAGGCTTGAGTCCCTCGGTGGGGACAAATATGAGGTTTTTGACGAGTGAGAGCGGTGAAGCTTAATTGGTCGTACCTTTTCGACACAAGCATAGGTCAATTAAAAAAAAAAAGCTGATTGGATATTACTAGCGTTTGCCACGGCTTTTTTCCCATGAAATTACACTTGTACTAGTATGTACATAAAATGCTCTAAGTGACCTTACATACCTACTTCATTTATAAGAATAGAAATACACGTGTTTAACTGGTTGTTTATCCACAATGATAGTGGTAGTACCTACTCATGAAACTTAACTTTCTTCAAGGATCTAGGTTGAAACCTCAAAAATAATTTTCAACTTTTCATATAAACTTCAGTTACGTGACCGGCCACTTTACAATATTATGATTTAGGGCGAGTTGAATTAAAATTTTTCGATTTCAACCTACATATTTTATGTTCCTTAGTTGTTCACTTTTATGAGTACTACAACCAAATTTCACGGCCATTAAAACATTTATTAATCGTACGTTATGAAATTATTACAATTTGAGCTTTAACAAACCTCATATAACCAATTTGCCAAATGAAATGTCTCTGGAAAATGACAGCGATTGTATTAAAATGGAAAACCCGAAAATTGTGAATCAAACGTATTTCGCGGTAACCAAATTACCGCAAGCCATTGACTACAAAACACAGCATACTTTGATAAATCAAGTCAAAAACTCTATGAACTCTTAGGATATAGATAGGTATTCCGCTATTTAGACTATCTTAACTTATAGCATTGGAAGCAATAGGAAGCAGCGGTTATCTAAGTTTTTATGGGTTGCCTGGAATAGATTGCTACCTTGTGATTGTGTTTTTGTTTTGTATTTCTTGGTGACTATAAAGAACAATTGTATTGTAATTATTTGTATTGTATAAAAACTGCAACCCCCAATCCGCCTGATAGGCGTAGGGGCTGTATTTTACTACTTTTAGTAACATATATGTTTGAAATCCTCGCCAAGAGAGTCCTAAATCCACTAACTAGACTTACTATAGCTTTTTGTACTAACATAAAGTCAGACCATGAAAAAAAAACAGTTTTGAGGGCGCTACATGTTTTTTAAATGTATCTGGCAACAATGGTCATAAAAAAATGATCCATTAATTTTTTACATTACAAAGTAAGATGGAAAGAGATTCAAGCGAAGTCCATGTAGGTTTTGTTCTCTGAAATTGGGATTTAGAAGCCGCCAGTTTATTAACTCCGGGAAACGCATTAATACTCCCGTATTTTGTCGGGATTTCTTTTTCAATATTTTGTCGTATCATTTAATTCAATTTAGGAGCTTGGCATCTTTTCCTTTGTTCTTCGCATTCTTGGAATACTTAGTATATTGAGTTAGACTTTTTTGACTTTTGAGACAAGTTTTTTCCTCAATTAGTTAATAATGTAAGATGTCGTACAATATATCAATGATAAAGAAAAAATAAGTTTATTTTTTGTTAAGATTTTTGCATTTAGTTTCTCGAGGATTGTTGTTGAGAGATTGGTGTTGATTCGGAAGATTTGACTTGTTACAGAGAATTTAAAGTGGACACATTGAATTTACTTACAGAGTGTCAAATGCATAGTCAATTAAGTCATGTGTCCCTCGAGTTAAAGTTTGAATAAGTAAAGCCTGACCAAAGAAATAAAAAACCTCGCCATGTTGCGGAATTTCAATGGAACTAATTTTATAATGGAAATTGTTGCCAAAGCATTAAAATATTCACGTGGCGCCCCCAGAGCAGGTTTTTTATTTCTTTGGTTAGGCTTTACTATACTAAATCTATGCTCCAATAACATTTTATTACTACGTAATAGTACTAATTAGAAAAATGGCGGGGGGTGGTTCACTCCAAACAAAGTATCAAATCTCGCATGCACATTTAAACTACTTTAATCGACTTATTTTTTTCCCTAGCTAAGTAATAGGATTTATTATCAGTGTTTTTATTTATTTTGCGACTATAATAATTAGACTGTTTCGTTACTTATGATGTCAGTAATTATTTAGATATCATTTCAATGTCAGTCGGTCATAGAACTAAGTTTCTTATGTAAACCAATCAAAAGCTAGACTTGCGCCTGATTATGTTTACAAATTATTTACGCGACTGCTTAATATAATACGACCGCTTACACTAATATCGTTTCAAATTAATTACACGATGATTACACTGCGGTATCTCAGTGCCTCGGGCAGTGAAAGTGCTCTTATTTATGTAATCCGACCAACACGCGACGCACACTCAATCACAGCGAGATATTAAATATCTCAGCCTTTCTAAATTAGTCATATTATATTACCTGTTAAGAAAGCAGTCGATATTTTCGCAGCTACCTCTATAGCTCCGACAGCCGTGATCGTCTAGTGGTTAGGACCCTACGTTGTGGCCGTAGTAACCCAGGTTCGAATCCTGGTCACGGCAGTGATTACACTGTCACGGCGGAGCATAATTTTGGTTTGTTTTGTTTCGGTTAAGTAACCTTATTATTACAGGTGTTTGCAGATTGAGAAACAAAACTTAAACACGGATTATATTATTTTCTTTTAATTTTTTGCGGAGTGATTTATTTGTTTAATTTATATATTGACCTGTTTAAACATTCAGTGATAAACATGATTGAAAAAACATTTATTTAAATACTTAATAATACCAAATTAAATACAACGAAATGGTTGTTCTAAATAAATCAGTGTCAATATTACGTTTTGTTTAAATTATTATTATCGGCTAGGCGCCTTATAATTAATTTACAGAATAATACACAAAAAAAATTGAGTGTTAAAGGCGAATAATTATAAGAAGACCAAGACCATTAAAAACATTATGCCAGATCAATAAACTAATTTATAAAAAAATATTAATTTATAATGAAAAAAAAAATACTGGCAAGTTTCGCTTTTTAAACGCGGGCCATATTCTTTTTTTAAATGTACAGACTATTTCCCTGCTTGATAGAAATGGTTTTCCACAGGTAAGCATTGTGAAAATCTTAACCGCAGTAATCTACGGGATCTTTAGAAACCCCAAGCCCTGCGTTTCGGCGATGAAAGGTTCTCGACAGGGCCTCGACGAGATTGCCCCATGATAAAGTACTGAGGGAAGTGGTTTCTCCTTCGCAGTGTAAAGGAATGCTATTGGAATTTGAAAAGGTTTACAACCTTACATTTCAAATACCCATACTTTTTGTATAACAGATGTAGATGATGATAATAATATTGTATATAGTATGTAGTATTGCACATAAACAAAACAAAATTTTGTTACAAATTTAATTGCTAAGGCGAGCTTATCTCTACAAAGAGATCTCTTCTAACTAACCTATACGCTTGTGAGAGAAAAGAAGAATAATTTTGAGAGATAGACAAGAAGTGCACCTAAAGAATGTACCTACATAATATGATTTTGTTTCGACCTAAAAATAAAATTAGGGCAATCCATTTATTTAACATGCCACAAAAAAGCAAAGTAGGCAAGGTAAGTATTATTATCTCGTTTGAAAAATACAGTAGTTAATTGTAACTAATAGAAATACAAATTAATATTAGTTGTGAATGTAAAATTCCATTCCAGAGGGTATAAATTAAAATGTACCGAAATACCTTGAAATAAGATACTAATTGGAATTCCGCGAAGTGGCTATCTTTTGTTTCGAGTTGTTTTACCTTGGCTTCTCTCCGATTCGAAATTCAAATTAATAAACAAACCAAATTGCTTTATTATGACTATAAAATATTCTAACACCGTGTCTGTCCTAAATCGCTTAAAATTATAATAAGCGAAGAAAATACCTTCTTGATTTGGAAAATTGTGGGCCTAGGATATAACAAATTATGAAGAAAGTATTTTATTAGTATTGTTAGTTTTAATACTATCGGTTACTGAGCACAAAGCAAAATTATTGTAATATATATAATAAAACTGTAGAGGTCGAAAGTTTCTACATAGAAAAAAATGCTAAGAACCGATTCAAGGGGATGTAAGAAGCGGTATAGAACATAATATCCAGATTTTTTTTAAAGTTTTTTGGTTGTCTGTTTGTACGGGCGGCGTAATCTCTGAAGTTTTTGGACCGATTTAAATGAAATTTTGCATATCACATCCCCGGTTAAAATGTTAGATACTTTTAATCCCAGAATATTAAAAAGTTCCCTTGGGATAGTTAGATATAACTATAGTAACTCATACGGCTCAGCACATTGTGAGGGCTTATCTCCGAAACTGTTAGACCAATTTGAATAAAATTTTGCAAGATATGACTTTTATCCCCGGTCAACATCTTGGATACTTTTGATCGCGGAAAATTACTCCCGTGGGATAGTTAGAAATTACTACGTAAAAGTCGAAAACCAACGCGGGCGTAGCCGCGGGCAGACAGCTATTTAGGTAATAACTAGCTATAAAGTATCTAAGCTAAGAATAAACAAATAAAATATGTTATGACTCTAGACTAGACATTGAAATTTGTGTGTCAACCATCACTTATACAATATGAGACCTAAGTAAACAGATTTAAGTCTTTACTCCCTTAAATGGCAAGACGAACGCGTCTAAATCCCAGCATAATACGTCCAGGCCATCGGACCCCAATATATTAGAAAATGCAAAGGTCGGCGGGCTGTTTCTACATTATTTATGAACCAGCCACTAAGCAGGGACATTGTGAAGTAGTTAAAAGCTCTTTATGTTAGTTTTAGGTTTAATCTGTGAACCAAGCCTGAAAGTGTGAATTTTAACTGTTGAGCATACAAGTGAAACTACGAGTAAATTAATAATACAGTGTAATGAAAAATGATAGAATAAAAATCTCAAAAGAAATGAAAACGACAGACGAAATGATCATCTTTTAAAATGAGTTTATGATCAATCATGTCAACTTCCGGAGGTTATGTAACCAATCAAATAACTACAGGTAGACATTATAAAATTTATTATAAAATATTTCTATAAATGTTTCATTAACCTTTATTTTATTTGCGACTTTATTTGAGGCACGTAAAACATGTTGGCGACATAACATAAAAATATATTCCCGCTAACATTATTTCGTTGATTTTATATTGCGATCTACCCTGGGGGAAGTATCAAAACGCCATGAACTCATGTCGACTGTGAATTTGCTATGAATGGTTTTTATGAGGTTACCCTCGATTTATAGCCAGGGAGAGTCATATTATTTGTGACATATTTCATCTATGGTTCATATTTAAATGATATAGATTTGTATCATATATTCAATAGATAGGATCCTACTAATATTATAAACAAGAAAGTTTGTGAGCATGGATAGTTGTTTGTTACCCTTTTAACTGAAAACTACTGAATAGGTTTTAATGAAACTTTACAATTAATCACTACATAAATAAGAATAAGTATAAAACACAGTCGCTTTCTCTGTCCCTATATCCATATGTATGCTTAAATCTTTAAAACTACGCAACGGATTTTGATGCTGTTACTTTTAATAGTTATAGTGATTCAAGAGGAAGGTTTATATGTATAATACATGCATAATATACCTAGGGATAACCCACAATAACCATTTTCCTGTGCGAAGCCGGGGCTGGTCGCTAGTAGCTTATAAATCAAAGTATTTATTTTTAACTTTACAATATTTAGATTTATTTTTGTGGATTATGTCGGTTTGTTTTTTGCATCTTCCTGCTCTAGCTTTCATCTGGACAGGATAGTTTATTATTATTAAGTCCCTCTTTTAACTTCATAGTTATTCTTAAAAGTTAAGTGGTGTTCAAAGTTGCTAATGAATAAAGAAAGTGCGTTTAAAAGTAACGAGGATTATTTATTGTCGAGACTGCCACATCAACTTGTCACCGTACCAAATCTCAACCCATCACATTCCAAATCTCAAGTCATCACAAGACCGTTTGATCGGATTTAGCAATCGGATCAAACAGTCTAGTGGTTTCGTAAGAAATCGATTCTGACCCTCAAGTGATCTTATAAGGGATCCGTGTTTTGTGTTTAGATTCGGAACCGGAGAAAACACTCTGAACTTACAAGGAAAGGCCTTCAACTAAATTCTTTTTCCTTCATTCAGAATTCCTTAGAGAACATGTCACAGAGAATTTACTTGGCAAAAAAGCACTTAGTCTGGCAAAATGAAAATTGAGACAAATGGGTCGGCAAATTCTATCACAAACTGAGATTAGCTTGTTAAGGTTAGCACTCACAGAGGCGAAGGAAACGGACGGAGCGGTATGGGAATTTACATGCAACCTGTTCTGTAGAAAGCGGACTACATCTAATTTACAGGTTGCATAATGAACTCCCAGACACCGCCACTTCACTGAAAACTCAATAAGTTTCATCATTTCTTCCTATAAGGCCAGGGTCCTAAGAGACAGATTGCTAAATGGGACAAATGAGTTTTCATTTGATAATTTGATTTCAATGAAATGAAGTGCTTTCTGATTTCATCTTTCTCTTTTCATTTCATCGAAATGATTTCAACACAAACTGAATTACGTACCTAGTACAAGTATCTGTGACCAAACAAAATCAACCGAGCCTCACGAAGTTAGAGATTGTCTTCATTCAGTCAGTACCCGAACAGGCTGAAGGATAATGGTCGTCCAAAGTCCAAAAGAGTAAAATAAATTCACATCGAAGATATTCTATGGAAACTGGAGACCCTGTCACATTCACATTGTATGGTAAATAGCGGCCAATCAAAGTGGGTAAGTTTAAATGGTTGTTTAATTCAAGAACTTCAAAGTCATCTATTAGGTACTTCAAGAAACAGTGTTATCTTCTTACAACTCGAAAAAAAAACATCACCTACGTAACAAAAATCGTAAAAAAATCCTTAACATAATTTAATCGCTGTATCCAGTGCAGCGGCAAGGGCACGATATCGACTTATTTATCATTCCTTTACAATTTCTATCAAACAGCTATTTTACCATTTTTATTGTAGATTAGCTTTCCACCCCGCGCGACCGCCCGCGCTAACAGATTTTCCCGTGGGAATCAGGTATTTTCTTGTGGTAAAAAGTAGCCTGTGTTACCTACTCTCCATGCTTGAAACTAACTATGCCGAAAATCAAGTCCATTGGTTGCTTAGTTAGGGCGTGAAGGAAGGACAAACAAACGAACTTTCACATTTATAATATTACTAGCGACCCGCCCCGGCTCCGCACGGGAAAATGGTTATTGTGGGTTATCCTTCAGTATATTATGCATGTATTATACATATAAACCTTCCTCTTGAATCACTCTATCTATTAAAAAAAACCGCATCAAAATCCGTTGCGTAGTTTTAAAGATTTAAGCGTACAAAGGGACATAGGGACATAGGGACATAGGGACATAGGGACATAGGGACGGAGAAAGCGACTTTATTTTATACTATGTAGTGATTTAGTAGTCGATAAATGATTCCGGACATTTTGCACAAAGTGCCAGTTATCTGGCAACCCTACCAGTAACGAGTGGAGGCCGACTTGGACCCAATGACATTTACTGAAACCACAATCGTGTTATAGATCGAAGACAAATCTTCTTTTTCGGATTGGAATAGTATTCCTCTACTAGCCGCGTAGACCGGAGTAACTAGCTTTCGATCGGTATTTTTTATCAAATCATCAATCCCAATAGACAGTTTGATTTGTAGAAAACAAAATATCAATATTTTGTTAGATAGTTAGTTTTTGTACTCATATTCGTTAATTTTGACCAAGGATGTCGTAAGTTGGACTAACTACATACGAAGGGCATACAAAATGTGTTACAGAAAAGAACTGGATTTCAAAGAAATATTACAGGTAATGACATTTAAAAAAATTCACCTATCATGCGCCAGGCAGAATTTGATGTCGCTTTTAAAAAAACTAACAAAAAGTAAGGTGAAAAAATCGTTGGGTAATAGGTATATAACAGAAAAAATATTTTGAGCCTGTTCACGATTGTACATAATTTCATAGGCAGTATAATGTTATCTTACTTAACTACGGTCGCCAAATTAATTTTGCCTTGTCTGCGAAACACAGTTGATGTTTGAGTGGTTTTAAACATAACATAACCCATTCAATATAATGTACGAAGCGCTTGTTGATTGCTGAAACATGACGCACCTGATGAAGTTTGTTTTCAGGTATTTTTAAATTGGATTGCCCGTTCTAGCCAATTTAGCAGATTGAGTTCCAAAGGTTTATTTTTTGCAAAATATGAGTTGGTTTTACGTTTTAAAACGTGTTCCTATTATATTACCTTTGTGTGAAACTTGAAACTAAAGTTTGCATTTACACACAAAAAAAATGGTACTTATTGTTAGTGTGTTTATGGGTTTTATGTCTTATCTATATAATAAAACTGTAAAGGTCGAAAATCTGTACATAGAAAAAAAAAAGCTGAAAACCGAGTCATCAGGGGGATGTAAGAAGTCATATAGAACATATCTAGTTTTTATTTTTTTTATTTTTGTTTCTCTGTTTGTACGGTTTAATCTTCGAAACTGTAAGACCGATTTGAATGAAGTTTTGCATGGTGGTACCTAATATTTCCAGTCAACATCTTAAATAGCTTTTACCGCGGGAAAATATCTTATTCCTTGGGGATACTGCACGGAAAAGTAAAAAAAACAATGCGGGCGGAGCCGTCCGCCCGCGGCTACGCCCGCGTTGTTTTTTAACTTTTCCGTTAGCTAGTTAAATATATAAAAAAAAAACACAAAAACGAATGGTGTTCTAAATTATTTAGCAAGACGTGTAGCGTGTAACTAGCAAAGACAGGCCCGATGTCAATGTATGACGATTTGACATTTGTAAATTACGATGGCATGGCATTGATTTCGGTGTCAAAAAGAGCTTGATTAAACATAAAATTCATTGCAATTTACAACTGTCACGTATATGAAATAGGGTAAAGGCGTAAAGGCGGCAGTAAGTAGCGCAAAACCGACCGTTGTAAAGATCTTTGAAGAAGGCAGTGGACTGGACGCTTTTCGTTGCTTTCTCATCATATAAACGTACAGATGTTTTATCTCGCGAGTGCAATTGAGGCATAAATTTGTAAAGCCATGTTAAATCAGGATCGTGGTTGTTTTATTCTATTTTCAGCCATAATTTAAAGACATTAGTGTTTATTTACTATCAATCAGAACGCTGGAACCAAACCTAGTTCGAAAAGTTCCAATGCAGTAACTAGATCAGTCGGTCCCAGTATTTATTGCAAACACGTAACTCAATTTTCTCGAGGCAAGTTTGTCTTCGATAAGTAAGTTAGAGAGTCCGGCGTTAGAAGAAAATGTGTCTGGTCTATTTAGCGTACGTATCAATGGTATAATTAATTATATAGTTTATTATCGACACATTTAAAAAGTACATGTAACCTAACCGTATAATATAATTATACTTTCCTGAGTTTTTCATATCTTTATCTATAAGTAATTTAGCGGACGCAATTATTTTTTTCTTATATTAATTTTCCTATGAAAATATGGTAACCGGGTTAAAACTATGTTCAAAGTAAAAAAACGAAATGAAATAAGATTTACAGAATCCCAAACAATTTTGAATTCGACGTTTTAGCTAATAAATAACAAGGACCAAACTTGGTTGGCCGTTGGATCAATTAGCGAAAGTACCCAAGCCCCAAGACGAGATCAAAATCGGCGCATCCGTTTAGGAGCTACGATGCCACAGACAGACAGACAGACACACATGTCAAACATATAACGCCCCTCTTTTTTGTCGGGGGTTAAAAATTAAACACGCGATAAACAATAGACTAAAAAGTGTTGTATGAAGAAAATATCTAGCTCTCGTTTCAAGGCATACGAGTAGGTACGAGCACTTTAAACGTGTTTTCAACGATGTTTTTTCACAAGTAGAACATTCAGGATAACGAAGTTATTGTGCAGATTGAAAGAGAAAAATGAAAGCGCTGTCCTGTGCTGTGCGCTGACCTTTTACAGTATAAGTTAACTTACCTATACCTATATACCTATAGTGATCCTCGTTATTGCCGATAGGACAAACAATAGTTAAAATTTATAATGTTTGATTGAAAAATCATTGATGGTGAATCTACTAGGGTTGTAAAGTCAATAGCAGCTTAAACTGAACACTTTGGACTTCGCACCGTTCTTGTACCCAATAAGGGAGAGAATCGCAATGCGCGCGGTTGATTTTACCTGCTCTTGACTGTACGCCTATCCGCCTTTTGGACCGTAATAGTGTGTTTGTTAATTTAAAAAAAGAATTAAATATAAAATGCTTCGTCGTTAAACTGCTTAAAATTAAACAATTAATGTTTTTTGGGTATTGAAATAGGTATAAAAATATTATATAAAGGCTGACCAGAAAAAATAAAAAAACATGCTCTTTGGGAGCCACCGAAACGGTATATTTCTTATATTTCTGACAACTATTTATATTATGAAATTAGTTCCATTGAAATTCCGCAATAACTATAGCGAGGTTTCATTTTCCTTTGGACGGGCTTTACTACATTTAAACTGTTTTTATTCGACTTTGCATCGTTTTCATTGCCAGAAAATGAAGAACATAAAGGTAGCTACTATGACGATAAAATCACGTCTTTTAACACTAAACCCGGGAATGTTGACTGTACGGTGAAATTTATCGTGAAATTGAGTTGCTGAGATAACACCACTGGCGATAAATTTATCTAGGAGCGCGACATGACAAAGGCGTAACCAAACATTCCCCTGTATAACAGGAAACTAAAGTTCTTACCACAGAAAAGTAAAACAGACGTTAAACGCTTGTCTAAAAATATTAGTATGATAAATCTTATAGAAGATTTTTTGCAAATGGTAAAACGTTCACCTCACTTTATGGACGTTCCGGGTTCGAATCCCAGTGAGGTATTATCGAATAAAAGACTTTGTTTTACTTTCTCCCATTTGGTTAGGATAAACAGTCAGAGTTATCGTCCAAAAAGAAAGGTGGTCCCGTGTTTCGGAAGGCACACTTAGCCATTGGTTGGTTCATAGATATATGATTCTATGGATTGATCGAAGCGCGGCTTTCCCACCTCTCTAATTAGATCCATATATTACATAGGACTAGCTTTCCACCCACGGCTCCGCCCGCGCAAAAAGTTTTTCCTGATTATTAGCTATATTATTGTAGATATTTATTAAAATTCAGAAGTTTTTGCGTGAAAGAGGAACTATCATCCTCACAAAACATCCATCCTAACAAACTTTTGCGTTTATAATATTAGTAGGATGCTGATGCTGAAGTGCAGCAAAAAAACCCTTTAGGCGATGTTGGTCAATTTCTCAGATAGTCAATTTAGAGGCACGTCATATTCTTTGTACGTCATTTAGACCACTATCTTAGGATCTTATAATTACTACCGAAAACCGACTACTGATAGAAAGAAAGACAGAAAACTTTTTTGTATTTTATTATATTCATTTTCAACTAGACAGCTTTTATATATGCCTGAATTTATGGTCCCAATAATGTAACTATATTACTAAGTCAAGTCCATTCCTCAGTCATCTCTAGGCGTCTGTTTATGCTCAAAGCGGGTGTAGGGTGTCTCTGTACTCTGGTTAATTCCGGACCGAATTCCTTCCAATCCGTCCGCTTTAATCAACGTAGGGGCACCATCTAATCTGTCCTGATTGAATCTACGCAAACAGGTAACTATTGGACACCTTAATGTATGACGTTGCATTTAAGCTAGGACATACTTAAGTTAGGTTGCCTAAAAAACATTGTTTAAAAGTAAGGCCGCCTATTTGGACATTATTTTTATGGAAATATCCGTTCTGTATTTTTGTTTTGCATAATTTTATTCTATTCTAATCTATTTACCATTCAATCAATCCACATAGGACTAATGGTTAACTAAGGCCTGGCCTATTCACCCCTGAATTATGAGGGTTTGCTTGAGTCCTTTAGTGGGACTGGGCAAAAGTTGATAAAATTATACAAAGAAAAATAATTGTCATTACGTATCATTTCAGCCGAAAGACGTCCACTGCAAAAAATATATATGACAAACTCGTGATATTTTTACTAAAGACTCAATTTTAATAATACTTGAATAACAGACAGATGTACGAAATGAAATGAAAACGTACTGGCAAAATATGCTCGTTTTCCGAAATGATGAGTATAATAAAGTAACAGCGTTCGAGGACAAATTTGTCACTCAAAATTCTTGGGCACAGAAAAGGGAGAAGAAGGATTATATTTTATTTTTGTATGTTGCCAACAAAATGTACGTTATTACATTTAATAATAAACAAAAACTTGGTTCTATTTCAAGTTCAAAGATAGCATGTTAGCACATTAAAGTAACCTTTTAGTCATGTTAATTCAGATTAAATAATTAACAATTAAAATTAGGTAACAGATAGAGTAGGTACATAAAGAAGTAATTTTATTTTGTTAATTTACTTTTAAAGATTTTACCTGCGGCTTCACCTATTAAATATTTTTTTAATGTGTTATTTCATTTATTTTTTATTAGCTTTGTATGTAGCTTAATTTCTGAATCCTACTTTATCTTTGCCCGGGAGGTAGACACGTAGCAGATAGGTAATGTTACGTTAGAAGCAAAATTATATTGAAGAACAGGCTCGAGTTAATTCCCGCTAAGACGCCTTCCTTCTTAAAAGCTTCTGTCACAAGAAAACAAACGCTCCGATTTCTACAACAAAGGAAATTTAAAAATGTCGTGTCGAAAAAGATATATGATTTCACTCATAAATGATACTATGTTTATATTAAAATAATGTTAACCAACCACCCTGTTGAGAATAACCATCATCATACAATACAAATACAATACAAATATTCTTTATTGCACATTAAAAAAATTACACATAAAAACAACCCGAACATAAATTTGCGGCAAATGGCGGCCTTATCGCTTTAAGCGATTTCTTCCAGGCAACCTTTAGGCGAGAGTAGAAACGTGCAAAGGAAAAGAAAAGGCGGCTGTGCAAATAATATCTAATAAGAATGTAGTTATTTAATTAAACAGACACTATACATACATATTATTATATACATATACATACATAAAATATATAAATACAAATATTATACATACATAAACAAGTATAGACACTATACATGCAAATATATCATATTATAGATCATCATCATCATCATTAACAAGTCATATATGTCCCCACCGAGGGGTTCGAGCCTACACTGACATGAGGGTGAATAATAATCTGCGGAAAGAATGAATGAGCAAATAAAGGAAATATTTTAAAAAAGGAACTACGGTAGGTGCGCGTTTTATGTATTGAAATTTTAAAAAATGGGGACTAACTAACTACCTAGTGAAACAGTGTTCTTTGTCAAAACAAAAGAATTTTCCGCCAGAATCGGTCTGAAAAAAAACGGAGCGTAAAATAAAAATGATTTTTTTGCGGCGGCGCGCTTGTCGCGTTAACTGGAGCGATTATCGCACGGCACTGGTGCGGTTTATTTATTTATTTACTCTTCGTGCGGTTCCCTAAAGCTTAAATCAAGCTTTTCTAAAGAAACCCAAAAAATAGGCAAAACATTCACCAATATGCGGCCTAACCTAACCTTACTAGCTTTTCGCCCCTCGGCTCCGCCCGCACTAACAGAGTGCCGAGTGCGAGTTTTGCAACCAAAGTAAACGCGCTCGATAGCGAGAGCGTAAACGCGATTTTGTATGGAATTGAAACTACGCCATCTGTAGACAGTTCGCTGAACTAAAATTTCTCCATACTAAATGCTCGTTTACGTTGTAGTTATCGAGCGCGTTTCGTGAGTAAAAAACTCGCACTCGGCACTCAGAGTGCTGACTGACAGTTTTCCCGTGGGATTGAGAGATTTTTCCGCATAAAAGGTAGCTTATGTGTTATTCCGATTTATGAGCTACATTATTGTAAAATTTCATTAAAATCCATGCAGTCGCTTTTTCGTGAAAGAGTAATAAACATCTATCCATATATCCACCCATCCTTACAAACTTTCGCATTTATAATATTAGTAGGATTATGTAACTTAAATAAATAACTATATACAAGAAAGAAAGAAAGAAATTATTTATTTGCCATAAATGTGGTTTTATAAAGTTATTACTACACATAGTTATTATTACAAGAACAATTGTGATTTCCAAACCGCTTGCCAATCGTGGGGGTAATTGTAACATCTACCACTTAAGAAACCCCTTTGTTATGCAGTGAACTATAATAAAACTTTGATTACCATTTTACTCGTGCTTACTCATAGCTCATGGACCTTCTTTGATCTTCTGAGCGAACTTAGTAATGCGATTGTTTAACTGCATTTGCTGGCTACACATTAGTTTTAGACATTTTACAACCATAACACGAAGTCAAACCCGCGGCCACAACATGCACAAACTTATCATTTACACAAAGTCACGCCGAAATTACTTTCGGACAAGTTGTAACTTAACAATGTAGGTACTTATATCCTAGTGTTTCCGAGACCCGCTCACGATGCTAATCGTGCGCAATATATTATGTTTACAGCGCCATAAAGATACTTAGCAAGCTTGTGTGAGAGTATTGCTTAACACGTTCCGGAACAGAGACTACATAATTCCGATTTATTTTTTTAAGAATTTGAAAATGACGGTTATTAAAATTTTGAATGATTCACAATTCCGAATTTAAAGTTTTCGAATAGTGAAAATGACGAAGAGTTAATTAACGAATTTTCAAACAACCGATTTAATACAATTTCGAAAGTAAATTT
Source organism: Teleiodes luculella (assembly GCA_948473455.1). NCBI lineage: Eukaryota > Metazoa > Arthropoda > Insecta > Lepidoptera > Gelechiidae > Teleiodes > Teleiodes luculella. Next base: position 2,648,146 of record OX419583.1, on the reverse strand, counting down.
TCTGAATATTATACCTACACCTCACACATGGCTATTTGACCCCATACTAGGCAGTGCCTGTATTATAAGTGCCAGACAGCTGATATACAACAGACACAAAGCAAATACCAATGCTCGTCACACGAATATTTGTTCTGGGCGGGATTCGAAACTGCGACCCAGTGTATTTTTTTATTTATGTAGCTAACTGACGATCAGAATGGTTATTATTACCTAATCAAGTTTCCAAGACGACATTCAAATCGTCCGCTCTGACCTTTATCTTGCTTACAACTCTTAAACTAATTTCCACTCGTTTTAAGCTTCCTCGAAGTCTAATTAATTGAAACAAAAGGCATGCCGAGGAAGTTGAACCGGGTGACTTGAGGACGAAATTAGGTGACAGTGGTGGTGATTCTGCCAAGTCACACTATTTGACCATCTTTTTCGTAGAGAATCGGTCCGGCAACCCAACCGTACCACGGTGGACTAGGGTAGATAAGGATGAACTCGTTTTATTTTATTGTCCTACGCTTGTGTCAAAATTGACACAATTGCACCTAAAACTTATGCCGAGTCAACTCTAAAACTAAAGTGATAATCTCATGTCTCTATTTGTCTTCAAAAGCAAGACAAGAACGTCTTCGCCGTCGCTAACAGCTCAAATTTTGCATGATTTCAGGGGCTAACTCACCCTAATTCAGTCTGAATAGGCCTTAGTCGATCACGCTTGCCCAGTGCGGGTTGGTCAACTTCACACACACCCATTGAATTAATTCGCAGGTGTGAGGTGCAGGTTTCCGCTCGTTATATTTTCTTTCACTATAAGAGCATCGACTGAACGTACATAATATGAATATAAAAATCAAAAACACATTATTATCAGCTGAAGATTGAACCACATGGCCCTAGCCACTTGACTACCGAGTCTAAGGACGTATGGACTTACAATTACCCTTCATGTAACAACGCCAGTACCCGCCGGCGGGGGCGCGGCCAAAATCTAAATCAAAACTTATAATCAGAGACGGAGTCTCTTTCACGACGATTTTTCCGTATGAACGCGCAGTCGGTTAATTTAAAAAAAGGACTTTAAAGTTACGATAAGAGCGAGACAGCAAGAATCAGCCCCATAGTAGTTGAAGTGCAGAGTTGGAGAGTACACCAGTAGTGACAGCTGTCGGTCGGAGACACTTGAGCGAGGTCCTCGATAGCAGACTTAGCAGGTTATTGAAAAAGTTAGCAGACTTATTGCTTGTTCGAGACTTTTAATTTCAATTTTGTCTGGAAATAGCTCTGCATTTAAAACTTTTTTAATAGTTTGAAATGTTTCAACAGTTTTTTTTTCTTGGTACTAATAATTTTAGTAAGGAACATTGGAGAATTTAATCTCGTGAGAACTCGATGGAAAACATTGTGAGGAAACCTGCACAAACCTGCGAAGTAATTCAAGGGTTGTATGTAAAGTCGACCAACCCGCTTTGAACCAACGTCGTCGACTAAGGCCTACTTACCCTGATTTCAGGGTAGGCTCGAGCCCCTCGTTAGGGACATATATGTATATGAGCTGTTAACGTTCACATACAACCTTTATCATACTTCGCTCAAAATCAAAGAGTTCGTTCGAATCCAATGTTCACAAGGTAAGTGCTACTGAAATGTCAACACAAGTGATATCAGAATAGGGATCTCGGCACGTGTAGATGTTAACGACTCCGTTATCCAGGTGAACTGTTTCAGTAGAGTACCTCTAATGCTTCTTAAGAGACTTCTGGAGTGCGCTGTTTCATCCGTTTCCTACGTGACTGCTGGCAAATGTAACTTTATACTTTAAGAAAATGTTTGTTTTGGCTATCTAATGAAAGTAGAAATATTCAGTCCTAACTCACAGATAAATTATAGGTATGTGTCTGGCTGTCACAAAAATACAGGTTTTTGGCAGAGTGTCATGATAAAGTAGGTACATAATGGGATATTTTTACCGTGCGTAATTATTTAGTCATTACCACAGATGAAAAATAAACTTTTATGAGGCATTTTCCCGCGGTGAAAGGTAATCGTTACTCAGGGTAAATGTAGCTTTCTAATGGTGAAAGAATTTTCGAAATCAGTTCAGTATTTTTTGAGTTTATTCATTACAAACATAAACACATACAAAAATACAAATCTTTCCTCGTTATAATAATAGTATGAAGAATGATTGGATGGTAAAAGTAATACCTAACTTTAGTAAAACTCTACTCTGAGTCACTAATTTTGTTGCCAAGTTTTTGGGACGGATTTTCTGCTTCGGTATAACTTGACCACTAAATTCCCCCAGAACCCTTTACTTTAGCATGAAATATTTCAAGTCGGAGAAATGGAATATTTTGCCAAAGTAATTTCGAAAGTGTTACTATATCATGTTGACAGTTTTGACATTCATTTTTAAAACCTTCTTTGATAAATCAAGATCGTTCGCCTCGCGCGATTTTTGGCTTTATTCAAAGACCGGTGGAAAATCCAAAGCGTTCCGCTTAATCTGCTCTTGGCTGTACTAGATTTAACTTTGGAAAACCTTTGACGTTTTGAACCATGAAGGAAGAAATTTTTTTATCTTATTGAGATTATTATTATTATATAATATGTATTTTTCTCACCAGGTTAGCTGGCAGAGAACTCATTATGAGTTAAGCTTACCTACTGTATAATATCAACTTTACTTTGTAATTTTCTGTATGTTTGTGTGTGTACAATAAATAAATAAAATAAATATTATTGAATCGGGCGTAAATTTATTTGTTCCTTCATGTTTTAAACCTAAGAAAAACCAAATTATTACAAGCGCGGCTTTCCAACCTCTCTGTTCTTAACTCTTTGACTTTTGATATTATGCTTCTGTAATAAAATACTACTGCAAACTTGTCTTTATCCTGTTAAAAATATTATTTAAAATAGAAACTTTTCATCATAATAGAAGTTTTATTTTGCCACAACATTTACTAATATCGCAGTCGTGTCAACTTAAAACTCGCTAAGTGCAATATTAAACATTTTAAGAAAAAATGCTTTCAATATTTTTTCCTTCAGTAAAAAAAATACGAGTAGGTATATAAGAAGGCAAATGAATGATTGGCTCAGGGGCCACTCTGATTAAGACGCGCCTCGACGCGGCGACCTCTCTTCACTTCGCCACTACAAGGAAATGCTTTCTCAGAATCGAGGATTTTGTACGGCTACTTCGTCAAAAGTTAGGCAATAGTCACAAGGTCAAACATAGCCAACTTATAAGTTACGTGATGATGTATGTAGGTAAATTGATATAAACGAATGTATTGTAATCTACTTTGAATGTGATTCCGACTTGAGCCTATGGTGCCTATGGGTCACCAGATCAAACCATGAGCTGGCATAAAACTAATAAAAAAATACTTTTATTGTAATAATGTATGTGTAATTACTGGGAATGACTCATTTTCCTTCGGTAAATGTTAACCTATGTCACTCAGGGTGAATGTACCTATAAAATGGTGAAAGAATTTTTGAAATCGGTTTAGTAGTTTTTGAGTTTATTCATTACAAACATACACACAAAAATACAAATCTCTCCTTTTTATAATCTTGTATGATATGATTGCGCCACTAGCTGGATAATGTGTAAGGCAAACTGAAAAGAAATACCCTGTGACAGTTAGAGCACTTGGTAGTTCTGAACAAAGAGAGTAGGGTCAGGACATGGGTTGACACAACTCTACAATATGAAGTAAGGCCCACCCAGTGGGCGACTGTTAATTACACCTAGCTTGGACTTGGCAGAAAGACGATTAACCTTGCTTGCTCAAAAAAAGGTTTTTATGAACTTGCATGATTTTTTATCGACAAGACTAGGGTACATTGCAAGGTGCGGCTTGGGCAGGTCCATAGGGTATTTTTTAATTTTTTTAACCCCGACGAAACAGAGGGGTGTTATTATTTTGACGTGTGTCGTCTCCTAAACGATGCACTGATTTAGATCTAGTTTTTTTTGTTTGCAAGGTGTCATAATCGAGAGTATCCTTAGCTATTATCCAAGACAATATCTTGCCAGCCATTTGAAGATTATCAGCTCTTTTCTATTTGTAACGGTTTCGTGGCAGGGGTTGTTTAAATTTTTAATTTAGTGTTATTTTACAATAACGTGTAGTACTATTATATACTTTTGTGACAATAGTGTTGGTTCTGCTTACTTCATCAATTTTATCTACAGGTAGGTACCAAATAAAACAAGTTTGTTACTGATGCAATATAAAACGGTTGTATTAGACTCACTCAACCGTTGCGCCGCCGGTGACAAAATTAAAATAAACCTTTCACATTTTATTGAACTGGTTTTAATGAGAGGAGAAATTTCGCTGGTAGAGATACAGCTCCGACAGCCGTGATCGTCTAGTGGTTAGGACCCTACGTTGTGGCCGTAGTAACCCAGGTTCGAATCCTGGTCACGGCAGTGATCTCACTGTCACGGCGGAGTATAATTTTGTTTTGTTTTGGTTAAGTAACTTTATCGTGACAGATGTTTGCAGATTGTAGGATAAAATTACACAAATGACAATGATTATATTTATTTTTTTGTTTTTATTTATATGGTTAAAATTGTATTATTAAGTAAGTATCATAATAAATATTATAAGGGTATCATTAATGAGGACCAATCTTTACAGGATCACTGTTACACCTTTCAAATTGTAAATTGCCAAGTATTATAATATGGCTCATTTCGGATAACACTCTGTCAGTAACAAAGACCTATGTAGTTTATAAAGTTTTACTCGTAGAAGAATAAAAAACTGAGCGAAAAGAGCCGTTTAATGCTTGGCTGGGTAGGAATATAACATTTCAACACTCGGATGGCAGTTGCTTTGTGTATTACACCCTCGTCAAAACCTGAATGTGAGGTAGCTGAATTGATCCTAACACACAGGAGGGTTGAGATTAGGGGATGAAGAATAGCCCTTTCTGTACTAACAAGTTTATAAGTAAACATAGAGGTTCTTACCACAAAAATGGTACCGTAGGTAGTAAATAGGCGCCTGTCTAAAAAAATATAGATTTAGTGCCTTATACGACTATCGAGCACATTGGAAATGGATATCGATGAGGCTTTTCTATATAATAATATTATAAAGAGGAAAGGTTTGATTGTTTGTTTGTTTGTTTGCATCGAATAGGCTTCGAAACTACTGAACCGATTTCAAAAATTCTTTCACTGTTGGAAAGCTACATTCACCCTGAGTAACATAGGCTATATTTTATTTTCAAAAAAATTACGGTTCCTTACTAAAACTTCAATAATGTAACCCAAGGTGTAAAAAAAATACGTAAAATATTCCTAATAATTGAAAATGCTCCGAAACTACTGAACCGATTTTGGTGAAACTTGGCACAAAGATAGAATAGACCTTGCGGAAGAACATAGGCTATTTTTTACCCCGGGAAAATTCCTCATTCCCACGGGAAAAACTATTAACGCGGGTGGAGCCGCGGCGGAAAGCTAGTACCTACGTTATATTTTTTAAGTACAGATAAAGACCTGTTACAATTTGACTTTCAAATATAAGCCGTCGCTTACACAGTCCATATCTGCTGCCCATTAGGTAATGTGTAAGGCAGTAAAAGGGTTAAATCCAGGTGGATTTAAATTTAACCCTTTTACTGCCTTACATAAGAATGCTATTTTCCGTTTGAGGCCAACTAGGACGAGTCAATGAGATCTGTAGGATCGGTCGGGAACCACATCTCGCCAGCTTGAACAGAAAATTTCTTTGGGAATATTCCTGGAAACGGGAATTTCCCGGGAATGGTGGGAATATTCTCAGGAAGGGCACATCTATATACTTTTTATATCGGGCACTTACACAAAACAAATACCGTGGTAAATATCCCGTTTAAAACTGAATAATTACGGCACATCTATTCTTTCTTATATACAGAGCCACAGCAGTCGTTGGGATTTGGTCCAATTCTGAGGCAACAATAACTCGCTACCTCGCTACCTTCGTCATAAGATGATTGATATTGCTCCTATTACATATTCCGTGAGATTATCATGTAGGTGGCGGTATATATTTGTACACGGAATTAAGTAGCGGTCCCCAACACCCTTTGTTCCGTGGTGTCGGGAGAAGGTTTACGAATACAAATGAATTACCATAAAGGGTTACAAGACTATATTAATAATTCAGAGTTCGGTTAATTTGACGGTTTGTGTTCAAATTAGGAGCTCACTTAACCAAATGCGTTACTTAGGGAAGAAAAAAATATGAATTAATATTGAATATTTACATATAAAATAAACATGTGTAATATAGGCAGCCTTTAAATAGAAAATAAAAATACTCATTTTACAAGCCCTGAATTTATAAAAAACCACCTATTTTTTTTCTGCTTATGGCACTAGTTAACTTTGTGCCAGTGTCTACATATTTTTTTAAAATAAATTGTGATCGTAATCGAGAAAACTCTATTCCAATTTCAAAAACAAATCTCTGCAGATGAAATTATGTGCCAGCCACTTCGTACGTAATACATTGCTGCTTTATTACCCTTGTAAGTAGGGTGAGCGTTCATTTACGAGCCATTAGGAAGACTACATCCCTCCCTTGGTGCTACTAAACTGTCGCTATTGGTCTTTGGCGACCTGAAGATGAGCTAGTGATGAGACTTGAGATTTGTCAAAACTGGGCCCAATTTCATAAGCATGACAATTCGATGTTTATTTCGAGGATTGGAATTGTTATCAAGGGATCAAATAACGAAATGTCATTATAATTTACAAATGTCATGGTTATGAAATGGGGAATCGCACTTTATTTTATTTCAACAGTATTACCAGCACTATAAATGCAAAAGTAGGTACTTCTGTGTAAAATTGATTTTTTAGCCTTGTAGTTCTGTACAAAAAAGCCAGGATAAAGATAACCATTGAAACTTGATAAGTTGATTTTTTCGACACAAGCGTAAGTGAGTTCAAAAACATTTTATTGATTAAATTATTGTTTTTATGTGGCATAAAAGAAGCGAGAGAATAAAAAAACTCAATCTTTATCAATGTATTTAACAAAATAAAATGGAAATTTAAAAAAATTGTCATAATATATTGCGCCACATTACCACTTCGTGACAGTATCTCAAACGCGCTAAAATCTGGATTATTCTAGATTCTAAACACATTTCTTGCTTTAAAATTACGTATTCTAAGACGCACTTTTAGTCTTTCAGCCTTCTAGACCCAATCTTATGAAAAGCATCATTAGAGCTAATCGACGAAGACGAACACTTTCATTTAGTTAGGCTAACATCTTAAGCTTAGCGACGAATTAAGTGGTGCCTTACAAATGGATTTTGAATATATCTACTATGTTATCTCACGGAGCTGGTGATCTCTCTTTCCTATAAACTGGGGTGTAAGCAATGAACTACTATTTATTGTAGATAGCTTTTATAGAAACGACACTGCGAATCACACGCATTATCATTAGTTTGCACTCATGGCATTTGTCTTACGTTTTTCTCTCTCGCTCTCGCTGACTGCCATGCTCTCTATTCGAGGTGTCTTCTCTAGTACGTACGTAATTAATGATTGGGTGTAAGTCCTTAACCGTTTAGCGAATACTGAAAAGCATGCTAAGTCAATAATTTTGAGCAATTTTCCCAAAGAAACTTTTTTCTTGAACGAAAAATATATTAGGTTTCTCCAAACAAACTGTCCAATAAAATTACAATTTGTGTTCCACGTGCAAAGGGCCGTTATGGAGGGTTTTAGCACGAAGATAATAATTTTGGATTTGCCATACAAATGCAAAACGGTATAGTCAGTATTGGGTTATTTATTATGAATAACTCAATACCAACCGACCACCGGTCCCTTTGCATGTGGAACGTCACATTTTTTTCTGAGGGAGCTATTTTAGTGAAGTTGCTCAAAAGCATTCCATGAGCATGTCATATCAGTATATGCTAAGCCTCCACTGCCCATTTTGGCGACCAAACCAAAATGGGTGTCTCTGTATGCCGCTGCCGCGTGTCCCCGTTTTGTTTGGTCGCTGTCTGCATAATATAAATTGTATAGGACGGGAGATCACCAGTTCCTTTGATACCATGTACAGAGTGCCGAGTGCGAGTTTTGCAACCAAAGTAAACGCGCTCGATAGCGAGAGCGTAAACCCGATTTTGTATGGAATTGAAACTACGCCATCTGTAGACAGTTCGCTGAACTAAAATTTCTCCATACTAAATGCTCGTTTACGTTGTAGTTATCGAGCGCGTTTCGTGAGTAAAAAACTCGCACTTGGCACTCTGTACAGTATTGTACAGGCAGCTCGTCCACAGAAGAAAGATACCCAGTAATTGCACTCCATATAAAAGCGCCCGAATAGTCGCACGCACACATAAGAATCATTTAAACGGCCGCTAACCCATCTTCGCGGTGCAAAACTATGAGAAACGGGGCGCTGTTGTATGGAGTGCAATTATTACTGGGTATCTTTCTTCTGTGGCTCGTCTCTGACACCCATTACAAACGGGTCACGATCCCGAAGATTAGTTAGCGATGCGCGATGGGTCCTCAAAGGTCTGACGCAGCGTATCTGTCGTCTTCATCTAAATGCAAAGACGGTCGAATTACAAGCTGCCAAAGTTATTGATTGTCTGTCGAATATAACACGATAAACGGTTTTGTTGCTTTATTTTGTACAGTCAGCTGCAGTGATAGCTACCCATCTGCGCCACAATAAATGTTTTCTTTTTCAAAATAGGTCTTTACTGTTTTTAACTGTGGTTTTTAACGACGTACATGATTTATCGACACTCGTACATTATGTTCGTCTGACGTACACTTTGTAATTAATTCATTGCGAAGTAAGTGAACCTCGACACTGGTATTCTATTAGCAATACATGTCCTGATATACATCGACGTGTATACGTAAGTAGATTACATTTGGGACATGCTTGTGGCAGGATTATCTAGTGAAATGTGTAATGGGGAGGTACGTTTACAACAAAAGCTTCACTACATAGTATAAAACAAAGTCGCTTTCTCTGTCCCTATGTTCCTATGTATGCTTAAATCTTTAAAATTACGCAACGGATTTTGATGCGGTTTTTTTAATAGATAGAGTGATTCAAGAGGAAGGTTATATGTATAATACATGCATAATATACTTAAGGATAACCCACAATAACCATTTTCCCGTGCGGAGCCGGGGTGGGTCGCTAGTATAACATATAACAGATTTAAGTCCTTTTCTTTTAAAGAGAGGGTCTGAGGGGTGTGGGTTTGAACACTTTGACGGAAAATACCTTAAACGGAAAATGCCAACTCTACTCAAAACACAAACTATGCATAACACGAACTTTGATATCGATGGTAACACCAGTAGACTTTGCAGATCATTATTATTATTACCAATTTTATCTATCGTAAAAAATATAAATACATAAATCGAAAACACAGACGTATTCAGGCCGAAAAGCTTCGTCCCTAGAACCATCGACACAATTTACAACCATCCATTGGAGGGTTGTAAATATAAAGGGCCTAAGTGCCGAAAAATCTTAGATCTAAATTGTTTATTATATGCTAGTCCTTAAGGGTTATATTTGCAAATAACAACACTGGCACTTAGACCCTTCAATTACTTTATCATTGTTTTAACTAAAGGTCATCCACTGCTAGACAAAGGACCTTCTTTTACTAGAGTTTCATAAATCATAATTTTTCTAAGTTCTGTCTGTAGGACTTCGGTAGGTATAGATTTTTTTTTTCGCAAGACCAAGCCAGCATAGTTCTAAGTGTTGAGTAACAAAGAGAAGAAGTAACAATGGCGACTTAGCGCACACATATTTGACATACTTGAAATTTACCACGATAGAAAAAATGGTCCTGCTTTTGTTACTATCCTACCAACAGCACCAAGTCTATACTAATATTATAAAGAGGAAAGGTTTGATTGTTTGTTTGTTTATTTGCATCGAATAGGCTCCGAAACTACAGAACCAATTTCAAAAATTCTTTCACTGTTGAGAAGATACATACCTAATCCCTGAGTAACATAGGCTATATTTTATTTACAAAAAATTAGACATCTTTACTAAAACTACAATAATGTAACCCAAGGTGTAAAAAAATACCTAAAATATTTCTAATCATTGAATAGGCTCCGAAACTACTAAACCGATTTTGAGTGAGTATTTGAGTGTATTTAATGGTAGTAAAATTACAACCTAAATTCAGATAAGTATCATAAATTATTCTGTATCGGTTTATATAATATTATATCCCGAAAGACGGGCTTAATCCTATCCTATCAGATTTTACCCAACCACGCTGCATTAGGGCAATTTTACATACATCTTTTGAATTCTTATAATTATAGGAATGGTTTCTTTCATCAAATAAACATCACGAATTTGAAGACAGAACAGAATAGATGTAAAAAAACATTTGAAGATCTATCAGCCACCCAACCACAACGAGAACTATGAAATAACCGCAACTTTAATCTCTACAGGAAGATTAGGAAAAAGATTTTCATATAGTCCCTTAACAGCACATTCCTGCCCAACCTTTTCCCAGATAAGGTACCACATTTTTCCGCGTCCTGAATCGGGGTCCCTAGGGGCTCCCTTCAATGAAAACCCGAAAAGCTAAAGTCAAAGGTAGTGAGCAATTATTTTCAGCTGGACGGACGCCAAAAGGCAAACGACTGGCGGGCGTCTCAACAAAAGAGAGATACGTGTTGACTCATTAGTAAAGTAACTTTTAGGGTCTTTTGGAGGATTTTGCGTAATCAGAGTACTTATGTATGGTAGGATTGGTAGGTATACATATTTTCGCTCCGCGGCGGCTAATGAAGTTATTCTTATTTTAAAAACGTGTCTTCTGTTCTTTCCCGTAAATTCAGACTTTATTTTTATTGCAATTCATCTATTTAGGCGTTCCGCCCCGGCTCCGCACGGGAAAATGGTTATTGTAGGTTATCCTTAAGTATATTATGCATGTATTATACATATAAACCTTCCTCATGAATCACTATATCTATTTAAAAAACCACATCAAAATTCGTTGAGTAGTTTTAAAGATTTAAGCTTACATAGGGATATAGGGACTTAGGGACAGAGAAAGCGACTTTGTTTTATACAATGTAGTGATGATAGGGTAACATACGAACAAACTAGGGTTACTTTTTGAATAATTTAAGTATGATTTTTTTTATTATACCCAAGACACTAAAAATGTGTGACTTTCCATAAAAATGGTACAAGATGTTTGGATGGAGTTGCAAGTTATAACAGAGATTACAGAGTGTGAAGACAACCTTATTTGCTTATTGTGAAGGTAACTCGTCAAAAGGAACTACTATTATGTATCCTGTGGTTATAGTTCATTCTGGACCTTATATATAAATCAAGTATAACTTATACGCAGCATTTAAAAAGCGTAATTAACTTAGCGTTATACAAAAATAACATAATGTGTTACTTTAGACAAGACATTAAACATTTTCTAAGTATTTTTTCAGTATCGATTTATTTTTTAAAAAGAATCTCTACATGCCTATTAAAATATTCTAAGGGTAGCTTGTGGAGATAACTCGCTCGAGCATAAAAAGAAGGGTAACAAAACACACCATACGAGCGAGCAGCTGTAAAAATACGACTTTTGTCTCTTTACTTAAACCACATTTTCCTCACAAACGTCCCTCCGTTTCAAGCTCGACAAACGGTCGACTGACCCAAAATTCAAAATATTATAGACTTGCAAACAATTTGCGTTTTAGCTGCCAGATTTACTTTCAGTTGATTTTTGTCATTATTTTATTAACCTCACCTAAGATTTCTGTTGCTGACTATACAAAACTTGCTTAAAAAAAAAACAAATGACCGAAACACCTACTCAAAAATATTAGAATTAATAAAATTCCTGTTTCGGTCGCAGCGGCCGAAACTCAGCGACCGAATCGCCTACCAACCCCAATTAAAACATATAGATAGGTACTTAATGTGATTTAAATTTTAGAAATAAATGGTTGTGTGTGAAGTCGACCAACCCACATTGGGCCAGCGTGGTCGACTAAGGCCTATTCGCCCTGATTACAGGGTAGGCTCGAGCCCCTCGGTGGGGACATATATGAGTTGATAACGATATAATTTATAAAATTGACTACTTTTTTGCAATGCGCTTACCGTTGTTCATAATATGTGAGACTTTTTACCTTTTGTCTACAATATTCTGTACCACAATGAGATAAAATTCAATTCTTCTAAAATCTTACTTTTCTAAGTTTTTCTAAACTTATAATGCAAAAGAGACTAAGAGGCTTTCAAAAACTTTTTCGGGTAAGTTAACGGGTCGATTTGATAAAAATCCATTACGCTACCCCGCACGTTTACCGAAGGCGGATTAGCATTCATGAAAGCAGCTCTATTTGCACATCCGCTTAAGAATGACGTGTGTGTTGACGTCATCTGCGGAAGAGGGCCCTTTTCGACCTTCAGTGCGTTTCTCCACTGGTCCTATACGATACGACACATTTTAAAGACATTCACTGGTTGAAAATTTTAAAGGTAGAGTGTTTACTCCTGTTGTAGTGGCCAAAGTTTAGTGATATTATAAAGAAAGCGAAAAAAAAAACTGGTTATACACTGTCGTTTGGTAGTTAAACATATGAAATAATCTGCGAAGTTTTAATTAGAATCTTGATTAAAACGTATCGTTTTAATTAATTAAATGGTTTTGTAAAAATAAATTCTATATACACAAATTACTAAAACATTTGTAAGTATATTACTTTTTGAACATATACTGTTAGCATATTTTACATCGAACAAAAGCGTATATTTTTGCTTCTATTTATTTAAAACATTACCAAAATTAGAGAAAACTGATTAAATGCAAAAAAACGAAAAAATATCTATACGTGGCCTGTACTACAATTTGCGCGAAACTTTCAAACAAGCTACATTAATAATAATATAAGTCAGATAATTATTATCTTCCTGCAGCCCGCTCTATCCCGCACCTATGAGTTTATATCTTAGATCTTCTATTATTACATATTAGTGGTTTATATAAACAGCAATGCATCAGGACGGAAACATAATAATATTTACAAACGAATATAAATGAGGCGCCCAAGCCAAAGTTTGCGCATTCATTACTAACTAAATTTCATCAACAGATTTAACTTGTCGGATGCTGGAACAGAGCACGCAATGGATAAAGGATGTAACACTTTCTCCTTCACGATGTTTTTCAGTATCAACGCGCTAGGCCGTGGTCCGAGGCACAGAATACCAAATAGTCCGAGGCTTCCTTGAGCCGCCCCTAGACGCGTTGGTATATGACTTTTTTTGGGGTAGAGTCTTCCGCTCCCCCGCAAGTCCGGTGAAGCTTGATTGGTCGTACCTTTTCGACACAAGCATAGGGTCAATAAAAAAAAAAAAGATGTAACATTTTTACTACTGGTCGCGTCACGTTCGAGGTAAAATAACGTTTTTTGAGAAACCCCCTCTAACATGCCCGGTGCACGCGTGACAAATATAATTTTGTCGTGCGTATTCTCTTATCATAATGAGGATATTTCAATATGGTGGGTTTTTTGTCAGTTAAATGTGCGACAAACTTTTGTCATAGCACTGCATGTTACGGGGGAAAAGGATACATACGTTCAGATAACATTTTGAGTTTGAAAGTTAATAGTATCATCTTGATAATGTCAGATGCAGTTATTTGTAAGGGTAAAGTTTACGCTCGCAGCGTAGGAATTTGGTACATAGTTAAATTTTATTATCTCATTAATATTAAACTTGCATTTACTATAGTGCATCGTTTTTGAGATGTAAAAACAATGAGACCTCTTTTATGCCCTCCTTCCGACGACAGAGCTCCGAAGGATGGCGTCCTATCCTAATTAGTCTGAAGAACTGGTTTTAAAATCAAACTTTTCTGTCCTCGGTCTTCCCTTTCAGAAAGAGTACTAATTTATAGTAAAATGACTACTGATTAGGTTCAGTATCATCTCAGGTCACAGTGATAATACCACGCTCTTTACTTTGTCGCGTCTGCGGCCCACCAGGACCTTGGCAAGTCGACAGGAGCGGCTGAAGATTGAAGGTTGCCTTAAGCACTAATAGTAAAATCAGAGAGATGGGAGCCGCTTAAGCGGCTCTCCCATCTCTCTGAGTAAAATACACAAGGAACTGACTGGCACAGGTTTATTTACGTTTATTTACATGGAAACGAAAGAGATATAAACTCGGTAGTTTAAAGCAGCTTATACTTACACACGTTTTGAAAATAAGACCGTCAAGGCCGTCAAGGGGAAAATTGAAGAAAAATGGACAAGGATGACGTATGAATGATGAAAGAATTCCAAAATTGAACGTTTGAATTTAGACGAGAAAGAAATGTAAAATGAGGTGGAAATGAGGTTGCAAAGCACTTCTTTACAACTTTGTTTACAAATTATGACGTTAGAGTAGAGTCTTCCGCTCCCCCGCAAAAGTCCGATGAAGCTTGAGACGTCGCATCGTCGTCGCGTCGATTTTGCACCACAAACATAGTGAATTCTAAAAAAAAACATCTTTAAGAACTTCAATTTAGTATTGTTTTTGAAATATTGTCATTAAAATAATACGTATTAGCTTAGCATTTCCCACTTAATCGGACTTTTTCATACATCGTCTTTCTTTCAGTGAGAGCATTATAATTTTTCATCGTCTTCCGTTGTTGCGATTGCGAGTTTCTATTTTTATCTGAGATTAGAATGCAAATGGCTTGGGATTACCCGCTAATTTAGTTTCAAAGGCTCGAAAAGCCCGCACGGGGAAGAGTTATTTATTTATTTATTTATTTATTTATTTATTTATTTATTTAAATAGGCTAGCCAACATAGTACATATATATTTTTATATAGTATGTGCTTACAATTATTTAGACAATATGCACCACACTTATAGGCTAACACATCATGCTTATAATATTTGTAATAATAATGCTTAATAGCAACTAACTTCTAAAGAGAAAAAACTATATAAACTTAACACTTAAAATTATATATATTTTTAAATTAAAACAAACTAGAAAGACGCATTTAACATGAATGAACCGCAATTATTCAGAGCTTAAGAAATATTTTTTAATTTTGTCTTTAAAGACTTTTAACGAGTCGTTGAATATATCTAATTCCACTTTACAAGCTATTTCATTATAAGACCTAACGATTCTATTTAGAGGAGCAGATAATCCCACGTTTGTTCTAGACGGAATCACCTTGAAATTTCCCAGATTTTTACGCCTCTTATGAATTGTAGGCACATTAAAATTAATTGACTGCAGCAGCTGCGGAGAATCTATTCGACTGTTGACAATTTTGTATAAAAAACACAAATCAAGCATACACCTACGTGCAGACAGAGGGAGTATTTTATACTTATTTAACTGCTGCTTGTAAGATGGATGTGACCTAAGCGACTGGTCTCTAAAGGCAACTTGCCTCATAAACTTCTTTTGGACTCTCTCAATACGGTCACTATGTATTTTGTAGTACGGATTCCATGCAACGGATCCGTATTCAAGTATACTTCGTGAAAAGGAGTTGAAAAGAGCTAGTCTAGCGTAAGAGGTCTTAAATTCTTTCGTCATACGCATAATAAACCCAGAAAACTTGAACGCCTGCTTTATAATTTTATCAGTATGTGATATAAAGCTTAATTTACAATCTATATTAATTCCAAGGTCTCTAATATCAAAAACCTTTCTGACACTTGTTGAATTCATGGTGTATGTGTAATCAATTGGACAATTTTTTTTTGTTACAGTGATTTGGTAACATTTGTCACAATTCAGCCTCATATCATTATTGACACACCACTCTTCTAATCTGCTTAGATCGTCTTGTAAGAGCTTACAATCTTCGGTAGAATGGATTTCTTTATAAAATTTAAGATCGTCAGCATACAGAAGATGCCTGCTATGATGAAAACATTGTGTTATATCATTTATGAATATATTAAATAGGAGAGGTCCCAAATGAGACCCTTGTGGCACTCCAGTTCCTGCTGTGAACCCTTCAGATTCAGCCCCTCCTATAACAACCTTCAATAGTCTATCCCTCAAATATGAATTAAGCCACTTCAAAAACCTTCCGCCAAAACCATACGAACCCAGCTTGGCTATGAGCACCGAGTGGTCCACCTTGTCAAATGCCTTTGAGAAATCTGTATAGATCCCATCTATTTGAGCATTTTTATCCAAAGTAACTGATAACTCGTGCACATATAAGGCCAAATTGGATATAGTGGACCTTGCGCCTAGGAAACCGTGCTGGTTTTCAGTAAAAAAGGGCTTCATATGCCAACTAATAATCGGACAAATAAGAGATTCGAAGACCTTTGGGAAAACTGAGAGGATATTAATGGGTCTATATTTACTGACATCAGATTTGTCACCCTCCTTAAAAACGGGTACCACCCTGGATACCTTCCATTTGACTGGGAATATACCACTATTTAAGGACACGTTAAATATCATACTCAGTGGCTTCGCCAACGTACTTGCACACTTTTTTGCGAAAATTGGGTGAATATTGTCCGGCCCCGCACCTTTATTATGGTCTAACTTTTTAAGTTTTTTTTCTACGTCAGCCACCTCAACAACGACTTTAGAAGTGTAGTTAACACCAGATGAAACATTTTCATTATTTATATTCAGAACCTTGCTTTTACCGTAGATACTGGAAAAGTTCTTTGCAAATGTGTTACAAATATCTTTCGTATCTGTGAACTTTTCGCCGTTTAAGTACATTATTGCAGGGTAATTTGATTTGTTGCCTCTGACTTTTTTAAGATAGGAAAAAAAGAATTTAGGGTTATGTCTAATACTATTTTCAACACTATTAATATAATGCTTATAACATGAATCTATTAGTAACTTACACTCATCTCTGAGTATTTGAAACCTCATCTCATCTAAGGGATTATGATATTTTTTATATCTAGTGCGATATTTATATTTTTCTTTTAACTTCCTTATTAACGTGCATGAGTACCAGTAGGGATAGAGGTTTGATTTTATTTTCGATTTTGGTATACACTTTTCAATAATCTTGTTTAATTCTTCATAAAATAGGTCTAGCATATCGTCAACATTAATACAACTTCGAAAAAGATCGTCCCATTTTATCTGTCCCAATTCTAAATTAATCTGGTCGTAGTCGGCTTTAAAAAAGTTAAATTTGGTGTTTTCTAGTGTTCGTAAATATTTTTCTGAAACATTCGTGTTAATTTCTATATCTAAAGGTGGGTGATGCTTATCAATTACGCTTATTGGATATTTACATTCCGCTATTTCAACCCCCTGTTGTTGCGATAGAAACACCAAATCCAGTAATTTGCCATAACGGTTGCGTATACCGTTCACTTGATAAAGATTACATTCACACATAAAGTCAGTAATATAATTACGCAATTTGCCGTTATAGGATATGGGTATTATATAGTCGATTGGAGTATTGTTTATCCAGTCAACAGAAGTTACGTTAAAATCACCAATTATTATAGTTTGTGGGTTATTGTTCAATACATTACTAGCATTATCAATAAACGCTTCCAATGTGTCAGGTTTCAGTGGAGACGGGAGGTATACTCCACAGACACTTAAAACAGGAGCAGACCTAGTATTACCCAATATGATATTCACCCATACATCCTCACAAATGCTTTCGTAAGCGGTCATCCGATAACTATTATGCTTTTTTAGTACAGCAATAAGGACTCCCCCACCGTCTGATTTTGTATTATTTTTTCTGTCTCGGTCTCTACGAAATACATTGTACCTGTCGTCGATAAACTCTCCGTCATTAACGCCGTCATGCAGCCAAGTTTCAACTAATACAATGATATCATAATTGCAGTTCATAAAGTTACACAGTATTTTGTCTGTTTTGGTTCTAATACCTCTTATGTTCTGATAGTAAATACGCAACTTATCCATAACTAAAGATTTACATTCATAATATCCTGTCAGAAACAAAAATAATATAAAAAAAAAAGTCTTACATTAAAGACCTAAGAGAATCTTCATTGCGTATTAATATGAATTGAGAAGATTCATTTTTACGTACATATATCCTTCCATTCCTCACCAGTACAAATTTATAATTTAATTCTTTAGCCCTTCTTCTTGTACCGGCGTGAAGCTTTTTCAGGCTTGGCGTAAGATGATCCATAACATATATAGGAGCTGGAGTACCTCCAAGGCCTATATGTTGAGTATTAAGCTTATTTTTCGCATTCTGTTTGTTGAAGTTTAACACCGCTGCCATGAATGTATCTCGTATGCGAGGACTAGAAAACTTAACAACAGTTGAACGTGGTCGGGTGTTCTCTTTGTTCATTTTAGCAACTCTAGTACATTTATGTATTTGTTCATCTCTAATATTACTTCCAGTAACCCTTCCGATCTCAACAACTATATTGACTAGATTTTCAGACGGTTTTTCAGGAAGACATTGTATTTCCACGTTAGATGAGCGCGAGAATTGTTCAGTAGCCGTGAGCCTGTTGTTCATTTCCATGAGATTGATTTTCAGTGATGAGTTTTCTTCTTGGAATCCTTTAAGTCTTTCTTGAGTATTTCTCAATTCTTCCTTAATATCCTCGTATTGATCGCTATAAAATTGAATGGATTCTTTGAAACCTTTTATTTCATCTGACATTTCCTTTGTCCTTGCGGCAACCATTGACGATATCTTAGTTTCAAATGTGGACATGATATTCTTTAACTCTGTCTGGATAATTTGTTTTACCTCGTCCGCTGTAACAGGTTTCACTCTGGTAGTGACAAAATCAAACTCGCCGACACTATCGTCCTGAGATGTCAACGAGGGAGATGGAGTGCTTTTTGAATTAATTGATCTATACAAAGGATTATTGTCTTCCTTCTGTGCAGTAAGAGGTGGTGTTCTAGTAGTTTTCTGGCCCTTATTTGGATTCGGGGGAGTTCTGTTTATACGTGGCATCCTGATTGTTAAGAAAGTTATTTAGTTTAGTTTAATCACCAAAGTATCGCTGTAACGTTGACGCAGCCGATCGTAGCTGCGGGCGTAGTCGCTCGTAATTCGTAGACCAACGTCACTATCACGCGTAGCGGTTGCCACGCAATCCGTTTACTCCTTATTTTCTCCCGCTTTTATAATTTGTAATACAAAACAAGTGCCAGGAAAATAAAAAAAGTAAAAAAAATAAAAAAATAAAAAATAAAAATTCAAAAAGTGCAGTTGCACCACAGGCGCGAACTTAGGCTTCGCCAACTACAGTCCAGTGCTCCAGCCCCTAGACCAGTAATCCTTATCGGAACGTGTTGAAAATATGGTTCGCATTCGAGTTTGAGCAGTAAGCAGGTGATCTTTCTTGGTCGGACGGTGCGTGCCTGGCACCGACTGGTACTGCACTCTTTAGTTAGCAATTGTGTGGCCCAATTTCATTTAGATTTTTTGCACTTTCTATCACTATGAGCACTTATTTTACATTCGAACACAAATAAAACAAATAGTTGGAAGTTGGGCTTTTCACCGAAGTAAATTTTGAAATAAGATTTTAACTTTTACACTGTAAATTCAAATTTAAACACGGAGCAAAATTATACGTGTCCACCTCTTACGAACTTCGAGGGTAGATGTTATGTAGATTAAAAGCGAGGAACCAAAGTGAGTTATCTTACTTGAGAATTTATTTTGATTTTCCACAAGTTAACCTTACTTTTGGAGATTTTATGCAAGACATTATTTTTAAAACGATCTGTGATAAAATAAAACTAACTACATAACCATAAAATACTTACCGTACAGAAGTCAAGCTCATGTATGTACCGGACTTTTCGTACCCACGCTCGGCGGTCGTGCTAGGATTGTCACTTACAAACTAAACGTTGTATGGTATTTAATTAATTGTTTGTCTGATTAATGAGAATGAAATAGCACGAAGAAAAATATAAACCAATATGAATGATTTAAAAAACATACCCATACATACCCACATATAACGCATACCCATACAAAAGAAGTACTACCTATACAATTTAGAACAAAAAGAGTGGAATCTTGTTCCACTCATTACTCATTATCATTATACTGGTACTGTCGGAAGATCAGCGCTGTTCGGTGACCATCTGTCACTAACAGCATTACGCTGAGGCAGC
Source organism: Teleiodes luculella (assembly GCA_948473455.1). Lineage (NCBI taxonomy): Eukaryota > Metazoa > Arthropoda > Insecta > Lepidoptera > Gelechiidae > Teleiodes > Teleiodes luculella. The sequence goes on along the minus strand of OX419583.1, from coordinate 2,627,950 downwards.
GCCCTTGCACTGCTTTGATATAAACTATTGTTGTGATACCCACCTTTGATTTTTGTAAAAATGCTGTCGTCATTATAGTAAATAAAGATTTTATCTATCTACTTCAATCCATAGTCGGAGCGTGTAGCCGAAGAAAGGGGTAAGTGGCGCGCCTTATAGAGAGTTATGTCCAGCAGACTGCAGCGCTAAACTACCGCCAGCCAATGTTCTTCTACATGGTTTAAATGGCGACTCAGCAAATACCAAAAACACATGTTTAGTCAGTGGTTTTCAGCAACTGACACAAATAAACTTTTTTCAGAAACAAAAGAAACTCGACTTTTTTTATTTGACCTGTGCTTATGTCGAATAAGTACGACGAATCATGCTTCAACGGACTTAAAGAAATTTGACACTGCCATACAAAATAGTCATTTTAATCGGTTTTTAGGGAGAAATAAATAAAAAATATTATACCTACCATTTTCGGGATTTTTTAAAAATGAGCTGTTAAAAATTATCAAATACTGGTTTAAAATTTCAACGCGTGATTTAATACTCAAACTGCACAGTAAGCAGAGAGTTTAGGACAGTGTTAGCACGTCCCTCATTTTTCAGTATAATTTCTGGAGTCATTAGCATACTCCGCCATGTTTTACGAGCGTCCACCGCTAAACAAACGGCTAAGGTGTCAGAATCCAATTTAATTTCGTAATAGCGAAAAATCCTAACTTTAAATTTTGTGTGTACTGTGTGTGTGTGTATAATGTGTACTGAACCGATTTCAAAAATTCTTTCAAAAGCTACATTCACCCTGAGTAACATAGGCTACCTTTTACCGAGGGAAAATGCCTCATTCCCACGGGAAAAAATGTTAACGCAGGCGGAGCAGCGGCGGAAAGCTAGTATAATAAATATATGACCCGGCCATCTGATCCTAAACCTGTACAGTGTAACTATATTACTACGCCCATTGCCTGTACTATGAGCGTCAAACAGCTGCGCCAAAAGTATATAAATAAATACATATCAGACACAAGGAAAACACAAGTGCTCATAACACAAATCTTTGCTCTTCTTCGTTCAAACCCATGACCCTTTGTTTTGAAGGCACCTGCCTACCCTACCGAATAAAAGACGATGGTTCTAGTTACCCACTTCTGTCACTTACACATACTCCTCGAAATACCTTTATTATTTGCCCAACAATATTGTAGACACGCCAATTACGTTCCTACTCAAAATACATTTCCTCCGTATATTTATTCGTCGTGATACTATCAGAAAATGCGGTAACGCTTTTGCGAGAATGCGTCACTCACACGCGCGTTGCAAATATTTGCGGGAGAATTATCCTATTTTCTAACAACATTCTGAACCGCAAACTTGCTCGGCCGTGTTGCGGAGCCACAAAGCATCGCTTAACGAGTTCGCTAACATTTATTTGCCAAAACTACTGGCTTGTTAATCAAACTAATATTATAAAGGCGAAAGTTTGTGTGTGAGTGTGTGTATGTTTGTTACTTCTCCAAGTCTAAACGACTGGAGATATTATAATAAAATTTGTAGCTGACACCCTGGATTAACACATAGGCTACCTTTTACCGCGGGAAAATACCTGATTCTCACGGGAAAAACTGTTAACGCGGGCGAAGCCGCGGGGCGGAAAGCTAGTATTATTTGATTTAAAGTTATGACATTACAATAATAGAGTAGAAAATGGTGTATATTTGGGTTGTCTGGTAGAAATCGATGTAGGCGTGTATCAAATTAAAATTCGAATAAAAACGTAAGATTTACGAGATTTTTCGACGTCAAAGCTATTAAATTTCAGACAGACTTTCCATGCCAGACTTAAGTAACTGAAAATCAAAGGAAAATAGTCTTTATGCTTCATCGAGTACCACCAGACAGCACCTGGCGAAGTTCGGCGGCGCCTGCGGGGAACGGTGCGCGGGGGGCTATCGGGCGGAAAACTCGTTTTGGAGGTGAATTTCCCTTTTTTATGAGTAGTACTATTTTATACTTCTGTGTCTGGGTACTATTATATATTCTGTAGTCTGGGTCGAACAGATAATAGTGTCTAAGTGAAATAAAATGGAAATAAAGCAATTTGCTCCAGCACAATTACAACCACATTTTGTATTTCACATAGAATGAACAATTATTATCGGTACAAGCTTCGAAAACTTTTGATTAATTGGACTAGTTCGACGAGAATATTCAATAATTTGTGTTACAAACGCATATTCATTTCAAACGTGATCAAATTATGCTCATCTCAACGATCAAATATCTTATTAGTTCGATTAGCATAAATTGAATTTGAAATATTTAGCCCATAGCGGATAGTGAATGACAACAACAATGTTTGTGGAAGGATATGAGTGAAGTTGACCAAGTATGCAGGTATAAAAAGTATACGAAAGACTACTTAGAACCGATAGTTCTAAGCTTTAGAAAATAAGTTGTGTCGCTCTGGTATCTTACTCTACTCTGTAAAGTTTCATTAAATTCCATGCAGCAGTTTTTGCGTGAAAGAGTAACAAACATCCGTTCATACATCCATCCTCACAAACTTTCGCGATTAAATTATCAAGTAGGATATTCGAATCTAGACATAACATATAAGAAGTTGTAATAGTAGTAAGTGGCCTTACTCATATGAGTAACTATCTATGTTTCTATTTTATAGTTTAAAAACAGTCGGTCTTAAGTACTTACATATTGAAAATTCATAGCTACAGAAACCTTATTTCACGACTGACGATTCCACGCTCAAATTATGACTATTTTCCCCAACGATTTATAAAAATCTGCGCATTCTCTCTTATTTGCCGTGTTATAAATTATATCACTGTGCGTATATTTATTCAGCCACTACTCTGTAGGATTTACTTTTCCCTTTAGAGCGTTGAATTTGTCGCAGTGCGTCGGACATTCTTTGATAGACAACTGTTCCGTTTTCACAAAAAAATCTGTCGTTATTTTGTTATGAAAAGTTATTTAAAAAATCCACAAATCTCTGTTTTAAATTTTCAACCGTCCTATCCATGAAGGAAGAAAAAATTTTACGCGCCCATGGGCGTGGAATTTTTTTTCCTTCATGGTCCTATCGGAATTTTCCTTTCGGTTTTTCTGGGTAATACAACATTTGCATAGACATCGTTCTTCACCGCAGTATTATTTACATATTAGGAAGATGTAGCATGAGCAGGCCCTTTTTTAACCCCCGACAATAAGTTTGACGTGTGTGTCTGTTTGTCTGTCTGTGGCATCAGCTCCTAAATAGATGCGCCGATTTCGATCTAGTTTTTTTTTGTTTGCAAATTGAGAGTGTTCTTAGCTATGATCCAAAAAAATATCTTCAGCCATTTGAAGATTATCAGCTCTTTTCTAGTTGTTTAAAAGATAAAGTAACGGTTTTGTGGCGGGGCGGGGGTTTTAATTGGCACTCTGAAGGATAATAGGCCACAAGGACTCATGACCAGGTGAGGGTCGCCTAAGTCACCTGATGCGGGCCAGAAGGAAGAGTCATTTAGGAGATTTTAGAGGGAGGGTTTTTACAGTTGGGGACTTCATTCAACAGAAATGATTTTAAACAATTACTTGAGATTCTTTGTTTTTAATAAACTATGTAAATTAAAGAATAACGTTCTAAGAAAAATTATTGTGTCGTCTCCACAGAAGACTCTATTCTATACCTAAATATAAAATGGAGTAATGAAATGATAACACTGGGATGATTGCGCACGGATTTTTCGTTTGGAAAATGAAAGGTTCTTAATTAAAATGTTTCAGCAAACGCTGTTTTTAGGGTTCCGTACCCAAATAATAACTCGGCTAGGGCTTCGCTATTACTCGTCATATTATTTTACTAAAGCATGCGCGTAAATTTTTTGGCGCCCTTAGATTCGTAGTATAGGATCTAATATATTTTATTAGATATTAGATCCAATCATTTGCCCCTTTAAAACTCTGAATGTTAATCATAAATTTTGCGAAAATATTGCAAGCATAGTAATAAAAAGCACATAGAGCAATTGCTCTATATGCTTTTATATATTAATATTTAGGATTCTAAAGTTAGGTCTTTTAGCAATGTAATTAGTGTGGTAACTTAAAATTTGTATGGTACTTTATCCGCTGTAATAACAATACGCCATAATATAATACAAATACCTATTCATTATCGACACAAAAAAAAAAACAAAGAAAAATCAATAAATTCATGAGAAGCAAATTAAAGAAGATAGAAATTACATTTATTTCATAATTTATTCCCCATAAAATATTTACTAAATAATTACAGGTACAAAATACTACACACTACTATTAAACTACAAAAAAATAAATAAGTTAATATTATATAATGATAGGGAACTTTTCGTTAGCGGGACCGACTAGTACTTAATGGTATTTTTTCCTCTGAATTGAGCCGGCTAAACAAAAATTACTGTTATCTGGGTAATTCCCACTCACTGTCAGGGGAAAAACGCTAACAAAGGAAAGTCATTTGGAGCATGATAAATGGACCATACGTCCACCCTTCTGCTGAAAAAATAAAGAAGCGTTTCAGTGAGTGTGAAAAATTACAATAGCATATCATGGGGCTGTCAAGTTATATAATAATTATTATTTTAGTAATATAATATTATCTTATTCCTATCACCTTGCATAATTATTATTTGCTAATGAAAATTATAAATTACTAAGTCAGGATATTTTTATTATTTAAACGTTTATTATTATTTAAACGTTACCTTATGTTACCCCATATTTGTAAGTACTATTTTTGTATAAGTGTATGTGCACTAGCTTAGAGTAAATTGTGAATGTTATGTACGCCTCTATTGTCCATAGCATCAGAACTGATGTAAATAAGACTTTATGTCATAAGTATAATGTTATGGATGTGGCTGTACTTTTTATAAATAAATAAATAAACGCTTACCTATTCAAGCAAGTAAACATTTTTAATTTCCTTTCATTTTAAGTGACATTTTAATTAGCACAATGTTTCAAGTGTCATAATAGGTTCGTTATCATACACAGAAATAGAAGATTCTTAATTATTTTACTCGAGCGCACACGAGTTTAGCGTAGTAATAAGTAACTTTATATTTTAGGCTAAATTAACAAAAAACATTTTGTGGTTAAGAAATATAAGGGCAAAGTATTCAAGTAAATTAATTTTCACCCGAGCCGTGCTTCTCATTTAATCTTTAGTATAAAAATAATTGGGTATAAAGTAAACCGAACCTTATGAACCGAAATTAGGCGAGACATTCTAAAAAACTGAAGTAAATTGAAATTGTATAAGAAAACGGCCGAAATTAAGCTATTTTGCTATCTATTGTCACGTCATCATCATGTCGTATGGCAGCTCCCACAATGGATCCTATATAGAAATTCTAAGGTTTTTCAACCACTCCTCGGCGGCCGGGGTGAGACAATGCAGCTCGGTAATGCCACCAGAAAATGAGTGGAGTGGACAGTCGTTCACAATGTGGGCCAGAGTCTGGTCGGACTCCCCACACTCGCAGGCTGGCGACTCTCTGAGCCCCCATTTGTGTAGATGGTGGTTACAACGACCGTGTCCGGTTCTGCATCGGTTCAGTTTCACCCACAATGGCCGAAGAGCATAAAACCAGGTTTTTTGTTTGGGTCTAGTATTAGGCTCTTATTTGGATGGTCGAAGAACTCCCAAGACGACCGCCACTCCGCTTCGACTTTAAAGTTGTCACGTAAACTTAATTTATAACTCAAAAAAATGTAATGCCCCGGTACCGTTTTTTTGTGGCAGTTAGATGTTTTCCCAAAGTGAAAAGTGTTCTATATTCTTCATTAAAGATGGCATGTACGTACATACAGTAGTTAGCACATGCCCCTTATTCCATAGTTAATAGAGGCGCATATCACAGTGCGCGTGTCCAGCCGCATATGCTAGCCGTACCTATATTTTCCGGCTCAGAGATGCGACAATATTTTACGCCAACAATAGTTAATTAAGTATGTGTGGTGCAAATGTGATCTACTCTAAACACAAACATAAACACGAGCTCATGAATACAAACTCGACGACATTACCTAGAATTTACGAGCACAGTTCGCGTAACAACGCTTTTTGCACCTAAATAAACATTAATGCTCGCAGAAACAAAGTCATCTGCCAACTGAGTGCTCTCATTTGTTAACAAGAATTATGGGTGACTTTTTTTAATGTACACTTTACGTACACTTTATGTAAACTTTACGTACGCTCGCTAAAAAGAATCGCGTGTGCGTGTTCAAGTCATCTTGCACTTGAGCTTACATTATTTTACAGCAAGTAAAGGAAATTCCAATTTGATTTTTTTATAAACTATTCTTACAGTCCAAAGGAGTTAATAGCGCTCTTATTTCGTACGCGAAATGACATTTCTGATGTGTTGTCATTGTTGCTGACTGTAGCACGAGTAGAATGGGAGATTTCTGACAGCTTGAAATAAAAAAAACGAGCGTTCTTTAGATTTCCATAGCTGACGCTAGTAAAATAATGAGAACAATGAGATTTATTTAGACTTTTTTTTCGGATTTGACTGAGATTAATTTTAGGATAATTAGTTGATTAATTTGAATGTTTTTTATAATCCAATACTTCGGTATTTATTACCTCACTATTTACTAGTGCCATCTGTTGAGCCGTTTGGTTTGCTAAAAAAAACTTAATAACATTGGTAGAATTGCACAGTATAAATAAAAGAATAAAATACGTTTATTTCGCTAAGTAACATTGCCTAATAGTTGGTATTTAATAGTGCCTAATTATAATTGTAAATAGCGAGATCACGAATCACGATCACACCCTCCTTCAGCTACAGTTTATCGACCTGGCAAGCACAAAACTGGAGTATGAATTCCTTGCAATTTATTACCCTTATAATTTTTTCTTCTTTTTTATTTATGTAATGCTACATAAAAAAAATAGAATACCTGCTCTGGAGAATATTTTTATGTCTCTGGCAACAATTTCCATAAAAAAATTTGTTCCATTAAAATTCCGCAATATGGCGGGAATTTATAATTTTCTTTCTCTGTGCACACTTATGCTACGTCAGTAATTTTGTAAATACTTATTATGATTTTTGTACTTTTTGTAAATTATATAAATCAAGTGCATTTCTTACTTTCCAATATTTATAACATCTATCTTTAACAAAATTTTGTAAAACGTCCAAACCCTACAGTTATGCAAACATTAATTTACACGTTAAACTATTACGATAGGGATAACATTGAGCAGAACCGATTTCAGGAAAATAATCTCTTTCATAAAAATAAATTACTCACTGTAACTATCGTACCTACTATTTTTTATACTAATTCGGTCAAAACCAAGTCAAGCTGATCACTCGCTTTGCGACTCTATCTCTTATCCAATGGATATAAGAACGGTGCATAATCCGAAATGTTTTGCTTGATCTCCTATTAGCTATGTTGTATTTATCTTCACACACGCGCCCCGCAATTCTATCTCTTCGTCTTTTCAGCCGAAAGACGTCCACTGCTGGACAAAGGCCTCCCTAAATAACTTTGAGTGGAAGCAGCCTAAATTCTGCAATCGTTCCATTAGACTTAAAATTAGGTATTTAGGACTGTGAGCTAATAAATACTATGGAGAAAGGACACAGCCATATAAAACCACGTATTTTTAAAGATAATTGGGTTTGAAAATTATTGTAAAAGTAAATAAATGTTTTAAAGAAGGCTTAAAACAGTTTGCTGAACAGTTTTAATAAACTTAACGTTTTGTGTTATAATGTAAAAAACAATATAAAACAAAATTGAGCTAAATGTTGTAAAAGAGTGCATAATTTCGCCAATAAACTGTTAATGCAGGTTGGCGAAGTATTCGATTAAGGTTTAATTGTATTTTATGATTATTAAATAAAAAAATCTCCGCGACGATCGGTCCTGCTTGGCCCGCATACGGCGGCTTCCCGCGACCCTCACCAGATCGTCGGTCCACCTTGTGGGGGGCCTGCCCACGCTACGTCTCCCGGCGTCATTCAAGATCCTTTTTGCCCCAACGGCCGCCGGTTCTACGCTTATTTAACTGATATAAAAACGGTGCAACAATCAAATTGTTTAGCTTGGACTGTACCTCTTCAATGCCTATTTAGAATTTTTTGACACGATACAGTAATAACAAGTTAACCTAGTTCCAAATAACATCGACCGCCGTAAACAGTTTTATTGCATTAGTACTTCCATAGTATTGGCATAAACAAAGAATATCAAGTACACAAACAAAGGAATAAAAAGGAAAACAATGGAATAAAAGAAGTTAAAGGTAGAACGCAGTCGACCTACATAGAGTAAAGGAAGATTTTTTTTTTATTATGTTAATGTTAGATACTCTTTGAGTATCGATTGGTTACTACCACTTTCTTGGACAGCCAAAGAGTTGCGGGTTCGAGTCCCTGCCCCAGTTAAATGTTTTTCGTTTTCTTTTTAACTGAGAATACTTAAAAATATCCTTTATAAGCCACAAGTCGAAGAATGCTACCCAATTAATCCCCACTTATTATTTTAGGTAACTAGACTTAACATTTATGTTTCTATGAAGAACATGAAGAGTGCACAGTAGCCAGCACATGCGGCTGGATATGTTGACCTTGAGAGAGCGCCCGTATTCCATAGCGGTAGCGGGTAAATTTCGTAGTGCGAATGTCCAACCGCATATGTTGCCTTCTGTACCATGTTCCAGTGGTAAAACAACTCTCTCTTTGTAAAACAACGAAGATAAAAAAAAAAAAAAACAAAAAAAAACCAACATAACAAATCAAAAGATTGAAGATTGAGTTTTTACTTGATTTCTTCAGAATTAATAAATCTAAAAACAATTTTGGATCATAGTTGTGTTCAATAAATATAAATTCTTAAAAATGTATTGTTCTAACGGGGGCTGTAGACATCCTAACAAACGAACTTTGCAAACGAATGTAACAAACTTGTGAAAAGAATAGAAATCTACCAAGGCAACGTCACGAATACTCAATGAGCTAAAAAGCTATTGAAAAATCACAAGGAAATTGTGTTTGAAAGGACATTTTTCATTCAAAAGCATGTATAGAAAGGAAAAAGGTCATAAACGATAAAAAGCGGCCGAGGCTTTTTTCAGGATTTATCTACTGGACCCATTCTAAAAGTTTTAACGTATTGAGCTAGATTTTTTAATGTATTGAATGAAACTAAAATCAATGTTCACAACTTTCAAGACCAGTGACTAGCAATGGACACCTTACAACAAAATCATTTACAGGTACATGAAGTAATAAATAAATACATTCAAAACTATCAAATGCGCATTCAAAAAATATTAATATTATTAGAATGTTTTCTCAAGTAAACCAAATCCTATTTTGTTACTGATGGAATAGATCTTGGGAAAGAATCTAGGCTACGATTTACCGCGGGAAAATTTCTCATTCCCACGGAAAAAAAATTAAAAGCGGGCGGAGTTGGCACAAAGATAGAATGATAGACCTTGCGGAAGGATACAGGCTAACTTATACGGCGGGAAAAATCCTCATTCCCACGGGAAAAACTATTAACGCGGGCGGAGGAGGGAGCTAGTATACATATAATTTAATTAGTGATAACCTGTGCTATCCCATTTCTAATTTGGCAGAAGTTATGCCCACTGACATTTTTGTTTTAACAAAATGATTTTATATTAACTGTAATATATAGGTTTACTAGAGAAGCAATTTCAAAATAAATTAGTATTGAGCGCTTTGTTTCACTCCACTTTGAGGTTGAAATATTGAGTGACTTTTCAAGTTAAATAGAATGGGGCAATTTGAAATTGTGTTCGGAAGATATATACGCTGTTTGACAGAGCTTTTACGATTATATATGAACATGTTTATTTTGCGGTGATTAATTTGGAATGCCTATTTATATTATTTAGGATGAAATGAACATTATTGCACACAGAAATAAATAATTTACATTTAAAATTGTACATAAGCAACCTTATTAAAAAACAACCGCAAGTCAGGAGATTGTAATAAAAAATAAACTTCTGTAATACTGCGTACAAAAAAAAAAACTTATAAAATCGTATTACTAAACCTTTCTTATAATGACAAACGTCGTTACTTGACGTGAGTGACATGAAGTCAAATTTAGTGGCGGCGAGCAACGTTGAAATAATAACTTTGTAGTAGCGTGCAATATTATTTTAGACATCTAATTTAAAATTAGAGAAAATCTTTATTAAATCTTTCAATGAATTAATAAATTGAATATGGGATTTCTTTTTATTATAATCTATCTTTAATTACCTATTTATTAAAATGTTTTGATAGTTAATTAAATGATATTCAGTATATCCGACAAAAAACTTGAAAAAAAAAGACGCCACATCAGCTTTTTTTGCAAATTCTATTATACTGGTAGGTACACAATGTATTAAAATCAATTTATATAATATATATACATAAGATTATATACAGAAGCTTTAGTTATAAAATATGTTGAATTGAATGAATTTCCGCAATATGACAAGATTTTTTTATTTTTCTAGTCAGGCATTACATACAAAACTAAATTCACTTGCGCCTTTTACACTCTTCATTTAAATAGCTACGTAATTTTCTTTTGCGGGGTGAGTTATTAGATAATTCTTGAGTTGTTTGTGTAATTTTTTCTTCAATATATAAAGAAGTCAGTGTTTCAACCTGGCAGACCAATTCTTCGGTCTTTGGAACTTTAAGTATTTCAACCTGACAGGCAAACTCCCTTGTATTTGGAATTCTCGGTATATCAATTTGACAGGCGACTTCTTTAGTTCCAGCATGAGGTATGTTTACAGATGGTATAGCATTAGTTTTCAAACGATTTGATGGCAGCAGATCAGATGGACGGAAATGTAAGTTGCAGACATAGTAGTGTTGAAGAACTGCAGAACTTTTACTTTGTAGGTCAGACCGATCAGCAGCTTGAACCCATTGTCTGCATCTGAAAATTGAACAATAACTTATGAATATAAAAAAAAACGAAAACAACTACTACTACAATACTAATATTATATTGTATAATTGAGCGCTGTTGTTTTTTTTTGTGTAAGAATGTTTACAGTATTCAATAGGATACATACCTACATAATGATGATGTTCAGACCAAACCAAAGGAAAGATCAAAGAAAGAGCTTGATTGTTCCTTTATAATTTCGACACAAGCGTACAGTAATCTTTCTACAACGGCCTCTTTCAATATCAAAAAAATAAATAAAAATTTTACGATGTGACAAGGTTAGCACGTTTTATCAACAGCGGCAAAACTGCATCTCAGAATTAAAACAACAGAAAATAAATTAAGATATTAATCCAAACTTTTAAGATTTTGTAGCTTACCTTGTTTCGTCAGATGGATATTTGTAAAAATGTCTATTGAGAGTCCGTGAGGTCCCCAAACAGCCGTAAACGGAACAGTATTTCATATTAAAAGAACATCTATTCCGCCACCATGACAGATACACAGAAACTGACAAACATTGTCAAAACACCCTGAACGAACACCCCGGTCGGGTGCGTGGGGGGCTATCGGGCGGGGAACTCTTTTTGGTGCGGGGGGGTGAGTGTCCCTTATGTACGGGTAGTACTATTATTTTCTTAGGAGTTGTATATAATCAAAGTTAGTACTATTAGGTATTTTCTTCTGTGACCAAAGACAGATGAAATATGTTCATCTGTCGCCCAAATGAGAAAATTTTCCTCAGATATTTTTTTTTGGGAAAGTTTTCAATTGTTTCTACTACTAATAAGTTATAGCACTTGGGTAATTTTTTTGGGAAATTTAAACAAACACCAGATTAACAAATGAGGTCACACTTTGTGTTTTCGGCAAAGTAGCTAATCCACGAAATATTTTGAAGTATAAAAACTCGTTATATTTTTTAAATACTTTTTACAGAGTCGCCTAGACCATTTTTAAATTACCCGAAAAAATACCCAAGTACAAAAACTTACTATTACAGACTGACTTGGCCTAAAGGTCTTGAAACCAGGCCATAAAAAAAACAAAAAAAAAAACAGACTGACAGCCACCTGCCACGTATTGTCCAATTTATCCATTGTTAGCGTGAACCGCGGTGATAAGCAAGAGTAATCTCGGTCGGAACAATAAAATATTGCCTCCATTCCGAACAAGGACGACTGCGGTAGACATCTGAATAGACATAGACATAGACATAGAGACATAGACATAATAGCCAATAGCCAGTAGCCAATTGCTAGGACCGGACTTGCTAGCAATTCTGTCACGAAGAAACGTTAGGCATGAAAGGAAAAGGCACAGGAATATACAGCAAAATGAATACCTACAACCGACTTTTTTAAATTGACCTACGCTTATGTCACAAAATGTTTTGTCTTGGATTGCTATAACCAATTCACAACAATCGAAGTATACAATGACAATATTGTCATTTTTGGAATACCTTCCTTATTGTTTTGCGTGTGTTTGTGGAATACCTTCCTTAATGCAAATTTAGCAATTTTCTTCCAAGCAACTTCAATCTGTATCGTGGTGTTCTTTAACTGAGTAGTTGAAAAAGCTGCGCAAGAAAGTGCGCAAGTTATTTTCTTAAAAGTGCACCATTTTCACCAACAAACTGCAAAATATTAGATAAAGTGCAGCGAAAAAAGAACTATTTCTATAATTGCTACACGCACTCAAAAAGGGCCACACTCATCCATCAACTTACTAACGATAATGTTAAAGTTTATCACGTCTTGATACATAAAAATATATTTCTGGAGTCATAAGACGAATCGTCCAAATGTGTTATTGTAGAGACTACAAGGTTGACCCAGTTATGACATTTTTATTGTCCAACCGGAAACAAGCGGATACATTTACTAGAGTAAGTCACATTCACAGTTTCTTCGTTTGAGAATGGAGTTTAAAACATCGGTGTGTTAACAATGACTGTTATTCCCAAGTGGACTCTTCCTGAGATATCGAATTCCAAGAAAAACAGACTTATTTTATTTGCCGTTTGTCTGTACTATTAATCAAATCGTTTATCTGGACATAAGTATTATTATGATCATTTTTTACCTTTTGACATGAGCTAATTTACCATTATGGTAATTATTTTTGACATACATATTTGGTTTTATTATTTCTTTGACATTAACAAACTTTAATATACTTAATTTTTATTTTTATACATACTCGTATTGACGATCATACTACGGATGTCCTTTTTAGGGTTCCGTAGCCAAATGGCAAAAAACGGAACCCTTATAGATTCGTCATGTCTGTCTGTCCGTCCATCCGTATGTCACAGCCACTTTTTTCCGAAACTGTAAGAGCTATACTGTTGAAACTTGGTAAGTAGATGTATTTTGTGAACCGCAATAAGATTTTCACAAAAATTGAGAAATAAAACAATAAATTTTGGGGGGTCCCCATACCTAGAACTGAAACTCCAAAAAATTTTTTTTAACAATCCCATACGTGTGGGGTATCTATGGATAGGTCTTCAAAAATGATATTGAGGTTTCTAATATCATTTTTTTCTAAACTGAATAGTTTGCGCGAGAGACACTTCCAAAGTGGTAAAATGTGTGTCCCCCCTCTAACTTCTAAAATAAAGGTACGATAAAACTAAAAAAAATATATGATGTACATTACCATAAAAACTACCAACGAAAATTGGTTTGAACGGGATCTAGTAAGTAGTTTTTTTTTAATACGTCATAAATCGTAAACCGCAATTTCCCTTTCACAGGGACAACTATTTGGTATTCTGTGCTTTCACTATTACTAAAACATTCATCAAAGTTAGAACTACAAGAACTTTTATATTATGTTACTTGCTGATACGGAACCCTTCATGGACGAGTCCAACTCGCACTTGGCCGCTTTTTATACTATTGTAAAAACGTGTGCAATCTTGTAGTATGAGATAAATAAAACTAAACTAAACTAAACTAAACTACTTTTAAAAACCAGAACGACAGTTAATTACGAAATATGAGTACATTTTACATATTAAATTCTAATTAACCAATTATAGGACTTATGGTTACAAATATGACTATAACGGGCGCAAGGTCTTAGAAACTAATCTATAGATAAATAAAAAATAATTGCTGTTCGTTAGTCTGCTTAAAACTCGAGAACGGCTGAACCAATTTGGCTAATTTTAGTCTTGAAATATTCATGAAAGTCCAGGGAAGGTTTAAAAGGTAAGAAAAACAAAAAAAAACGGGATTAAATAAAAAAAAAGCTCTTTCTTTGGCATAGACTGGGCAAAAATCTCTGAATTGTGACTGTCAGAGGCAAATCTTGTAACAAGTAGCTAACAGTGCTTTTCGTGGGTTTTGGACATCGCTGAATCCGAAAATCGCTATTAGCAGTTCGAAAAAAGCAGTGTTATTTTATCTCACCTAGTAAAAATGATCGAGAAAAAAATAAAAACGCTACTCGCATGCGTTAAGTTGCTTGTTTATGAATCTTTTTGACTAAATTTATTTTTCGCGCATATTTCGGGATATTTCTGATGATAAAAATAATAATTTACAGATATTGATTCCTAAGTATTGAATCTACAGCTATGCAAAGTAGGCTCGAAACGCTACATTCGAAAAATTCTTTTTTAAATTATTTTAACCAGGGAGGGCGGATATAGCAACATGTTATATATTTGTAATCTACTCATGATTCCCTTTCATTTGATACCCCACATGGCATGTTAATTTTTTTTATTTTTTTTTTGGCCGCCATTTTGGATTTAAGGTACAAGGAGTAATTTTTCGAACTGCTAATAGCGATTTTCGGATTCAGCGATGTCCAAAACCCCTGAAAAGTACTATTAGCAACTTGTTACAAGATTTGCCTCTCACCTCAAAAACTAGAGCGATATTTCAATTTCTAGCCCAGTCTAGCATGTGCCGAGGCTCGACCCCGCGCCTTCCGTATTCCTCCCGCTTTTCCACTTGGCCGTCGACGCTATACTAAATACTATAAATAAATAATAATAATAATAAATATGAAGGACATCTCACACACGGCTATCTGACCGCAAACTAGGCAAAGCCTGTACTATGGGTGTCAGACGGCTGATATACATACATATATAAATATACAACATCCAGACACAAGGCAAACACAAGTGCTCATCACACGAATGTTTGCCCTGGGCGGGATTCGAACCCACGACCTTGTGCTTCGTAGGCAGATGTACTACCAACTAGGCTACGAGGCCGTCAGACTATCTACATAGCTTATTTTACCAAGAGATTACTACTTCATAGGACTCCAAAATTCTTAAGAGTTTACTTTTTGTATTTTCCTTAAATACTGGTAGCGACAAAACAGGGGATTCCAAGCACGATCGCGCTATTAATTTCACCCTCGAACGTTGCACATTGTAAAGGTAATGCTGCCGCCTCTCGAGGATCATTTATCACGACACAGGGCTTAGCACTAAGTAAAGTGTATTTATGCCTTGCTCTCCTAGTATAAGATGTAGTAAGTAAGTTATTAGGTACAACGGACTGGATTCATCATATTATGACACTTTCAAATGAAGTTCAATTCCTTATGAAAGGACTTGGATCCAGGACAGAAAAAGAAAAAATCAATTCCGCCAGTCGTCTTTCTAACGTTTAGGGGTTCTAATGAATTCAGTAGTAGGACTTATAACATCCTTAAATGAATTCTGTTATAAATTACATACATTACACCTTTTTATTTTCGTGTCTTTATTTGCAACCACATTTATCATTTAGTTGACAAAACAAAATCAAAATCAAGTTACAAAAAAAAATCAAAATGTTCAAACCGAAACATTCATCTTATTCCCGAAAAAAAAAACTTGTCTGAAATATCGATGTGAAGTATTCAGACCAAACCAGGGGCTCTACTCTTGAAATCAATATCGATCTCGATTTCAACCCTAATGCAATACCAAAGTCAATTTCATACCAACAATTGAAAATCTGCCCGCCAAGAGTTGACAAGTGCATGGCGCTAGTGAGGCATTCGAGAGTAAGAAACGCCCAATCTCAATTTCGACGGATCGGAATCGCCGTCAAGAGTAGCCCCTCTGTATTTAAATAAAAAACAAATGACAAAGTAAGAGATGTAGACTGTAGAGACAACTAAAATTTACAAATGTGGATATAGTACGGCTTGCTAGCTAAAAAATATAAGGATATCGGTCCCATCTGGCAGAAAGTACGAAACTTGGCATGAATGTAGCTGTCATATATGTGCTTCAATATCGATATGGAAACACTTCGATAAATTATTGTTTCCCCCCTTTCCCCCCCCTTTTATCTCCCTCATTCTGGTTTTTTGAATTTTATACTAAAACAGTACGTCTGAGGAGTTTACTTTTCAGAGATCAAATCATCGTCGATAAATTGCCTACAAAACGATACTACATTTTATAGTGCTAAGATTAATATATTTCTATATACAGCCATCAACGTTTTATGAAATTTTAAAAACAGGCACACTTTTTTTCTTCCTTACTTCATTTATAGGAAAACGACAAGAGTGGTGATAAAATGGACTAAAGAAGTCATCTACCTTATACATTAAGCTAAAAAATGACATTTACTTCATAGTCGTAAAGGCATTACTTCTAGAGTTACAGCTCACCGCGTCTGACTCAAGTACTCTTTTTTTTACCTTTTTAGAATACATCTTTCTGTTAACTTTGTTTAGCGTAGATTAGATTCAGATTTTCCAATTAGAAATAAAACAGTCCATGTACTAATCCAGGCCACAGTCTATTTACATGTAAAACTAGCTTTCTGCCCGCGGCTACGCTTGCGTTGTGTTTCGACATTTCCGTATTAATTTTTAACTATCCCACTTTTTTCCGTGATTTTAAAGTATCCAACATGTTGACCGAGTATATAAGGTACCACCATGCAAAATTTCATTTCAATCGGTCTAACAGTTTCGGAGATAAGCCCGTAGAATGTACTGCGCCGTATGAGTTACTAAAGTTTTTTAACTATCCCACGGGAACTTTTTAATTTTCTGGGATTAAAAGTATCTAAGATGTTGACCGGGATATAAGGTACCACTATACAAAATTTCATTCAAATCGGTCGAATAGTTTCGGAGATTAGCCCGTACAAACAGACAAACAGAGAAACAAAAATATTTAAAAAAAATCTGGGTATGTACTATATCGCTTCTTACATCCCCTTGAATAGGTTTATAGCATTTTTTTTCTATGTACAGATTTTATAGATTTTTTTTTGTTTTTCTTTGCACGGGCTAATCTCCGAAACTATTCGACCGATTTGAATGAAATTTTGTATAGTGGTACCTTATATCCCCGGTCAACATCTTAGATACTTTTAATCCCAGAAAATTTAAATGTTCCCGTGGGATAGTTAAAAAACTTTAGTAACTCATACGGCGCAGTATATTCTACGGGCTTATCTCCGAAACTGTTAGACCGATTGAAACGAAATTTTGCATGGTGGTACCTTATATGCTCGGTCAACATGTTGGATACTTTAAAATCACGGAAAAAAGTAGGATAGTTAAAAATTAATACGGAAATGTCGAAACACAACGCAAGCGTAGCCGCGGGCAGACAGCTAGTTTTACATGTAAATAGACTGTGGCCTGGATTAGTACATGAACTGTTTTATTTCTAATTGGAAAATCTGAATCTAATCTACGCTAAACAAAGTTAACAGAAAGATGTATTCTAAAAAGGTACAAAAAGAGTACTTGAGTCAGACGCGGTGAGCTGTAACTCTAGAAGTAATGCCTTTACGACTATGAAATAAATGTCATTTTTTAGCTTAATGTATAAGGTAGTTGACTTCTTTAGTCCATTTTATCACCACTCTTGTCGTTTTCCTATAAATGAAGTAAGGAAGAAAAAAGTGTGCCTGTTTTTAAAATTTCATAATACATTGATGGCTGTATATAGAAATATATTAATCTTAGCACTATAAAATGTAGTATCATTTTGTAGGTAATTTATCGACAACTATTTGGTTCTTGAAAAGTAAACTCATCAGTCCTACCATTTTTGTAGAAAATGAAAAAAACCAAAATGAGGGAGGTAAAATGAGGGAAAAAGGGGGGGGTAATCATTTCTCAGCGTGTTTCCATATCGACATTGAAGCACATATATAAAAGCTACATGTATGCTAAGTTTCATGCTTTCTGCCAGATGGGACCGTAATTCAGGTTAACAAGCCGTACTAATAGCCACCTCATGCGCTACAAAATAAGAACCAAAAACTTTCTACGTAATATAAATTCATGGCTTTTAAAGCCTTCTTTATAAACAAATCTGCGATCACTGACGTCTTTCGTTTACGCATTCTCTTTGTCATTCAGAATCTGATCAAAAGGTTGTATTATAATAAAAACGTATTGTAAGTGTTCCTACTGATTCCATTGTAAAGGGCTGCCCGAGGCTGGCAGTAAAGCTTATTCCCTTTGACTGGGATAACGAGCGGATCGCGCCCTTTGAACGACCAACAGAACAGAACGTTTTGTTGGTTTTTCCAATGATTTCTTTCCTCGTTATGTACACGAAAAAGATAAAATGTTAAAGAATATTCATTTTCAACCGACCGCTATGACACGATGCGATGCGATGGTTCGGTGTGGGTCGCGGGAAGCCGCTAGACGTGGGCAGATCTGCAATGCTATTCTGTAAAATTTAAAACTCATCTCACTTTTCATTTCGATTTTCACAGTCACTAGGGAAGCTAGGAAGTAATACTTTGAAAATTTAAATTCAAAATAAATTACATAGGTATTGAACAATACAGTGTAATAGGTACTTTATTAGGAAACGTCAAAATCTCACTTGAAACAGTTCATCTCGCCGCCACTCTCACGCGGTGGCGCTAGCATCGCACTACACAAGTTACAGAATACCAAATCATAATCTCACTTGCGAATTCACGCGTGACTTTCGAGTTTGTTTTTACAGAATAGCATTGCTGGGGGCCTTTGTCCAGTAGTGGAAGATTTCGGATAAATAAACTTGATCTGATTTTTATTGCCCTCTCGTGTGATACCCCGATCGCTCGATCGCCATCTAATTTTATAGTCCGATACTATAATCTGTCAGATTTTTTTTAGTTTAGAAAGGGTATCATTCATTTTGGACCAAAAAAGTAAAAGTGCCGAAAAAAGTATAACTTTCGGGTAGAACACACAATTCCTGTATTCTTTTACCATGACACTAATCCTGTGCACCCATCATCACCTTTCATCTGTCTTTCTGTCATCTAAGTTGCTATTTAGTAGTGACAAAACTATAATTTTCGAAATACAGGTACGCATAGTGAATTAGAAAACCAGAAATGTACTGCAGTAGGTACTGTGGAGTTCGCATTAATGCTTTTGCGAACTCCTTTCGTATGTAACTGGCGCTTATGTCGCTATTCTAGAAGAATGATATTATTTTGATTTGAGAATTGTCTCGCATTTAAAAAAAAGATGTTGTGTCTTAACAATTAGAAGAGGGGTCGTGAAAAGACCAACTCCCGATTTTTAAGAAGAAAAATATATGTAATTGAGGAATCCGCTCTTTCATTGATAGACGATTCCATTTGGCGGAGTCACCCATCGGTCCCAAAAAAAAGAACCTCTCGCAAAAGTTAAGTAATAAGTGAATTTTTATACCTATAGCGAGTGCTCACCACTACAGCTAGCTTTCCCTGGAAAAGAAGAAGAAGACGAAGAAGTAGTGTGTTGGCGAATCTGCGTCATCGTTTTTGTGTGTTTTGTATCCATACAGATGCAGTCGCTGAGCGGAAATTTCGCCACGTGAAAATAAGTGCCAATTATTAATGTTTTAAAAGATTTCAGAAAACAAACAACTGATAAAAACGAGGACTAAGCAAGCTGACCTATTATTTATTTGATGAACAATTCAATCGAAGGAAGGAAGGAAAGGATTTCAATTGAAGGATTTTATGTGGAGCGGGCAGAGCCCTGTTCCACAAAGCTAAGTGATCGTCTATATTTTAAAGGAATAAAAAGTGTTTAAAAAAAAGGAAGCTATGGCAAAGTTCTCCGGTACGAACGCCGATGTGACCTCTTTTTTCGACAATTTTGAAACCGTCGCTGCGATCAACAACTGGTCAAACACTATCAAGAGTCTCGCCCTAGCGAACTATTTGGAGGGCCCCGCGTTGTCCTATTTCAACTATATTAAATCTTCTAAGTCCGAATATAACGACATCAAGAAGGCCATTATTGACGAATTCCCTTCCAGCATAGATTATTCGGAAATATTTTATAAAGCTAGACAGGATAAAAATGAACCTATATTAGATTTTATTTACCGTATTGAAGCTCTCGGATCCATGGCAAAGATCACAGATGATCATATTTTAGTTAAACGATGTTTAAGTGGCCTTAGTTTTTATTACAAAAAGACCCTGGCCGCCCATGTGTTTGCGAACCTAAAGGCACTTAAGAGTGCCGCTCGAAACTTTACAGAACTGATGTCTCCTAATGAGACAAACTTAACATTGCCTGTTAAAATTGAAAACGTTAGTGTAGTGAATTTCAATACCCCTTCATACGCCGCTGGAGATATGGCGGACAATTTCTCCACTCCTACGAGGAACCTGGCGCCATCGAATGTGTCCACGCCAACACGTGCCACGCCTGCCACCACGTCACGATCCTCCCCGCCGGCGTTTGCTTCAAACAGTGCCTACCAGAGCCCCAGCACACAAAACAGTGCTGCAACGCCACGTTACAATCTCCGAAGTGCACCAAGAAGCTGGGCACCGTTCTCCAGGTCCCCAAACATGAATCGTCGCCAACAATAGGGACGACGTTGGACGACGAAAAGATATCTCCATGTCCCATTTCTACGATGTCGTCGATTGAAGTAGAAGTTGCCGACACCAAGCTTCCAGCTATCATCGACACCGGAGCTTCTGTATCCGTGATATCGGAAGCCTGTTATAATAAATTAAATTCTAGATTATTTTTTAATATGTCGAACCCCGTTAATAAAAAAATTAAAGCTGTCAATGGGCATTGTCTAGAGACAAAATGCGCCGTTACTTTAAATATATTAATAAATAAAGTTGTTTATTGTCATGAATTTATTGTAATTAAGAAATTAGTCCCTGAATTCATTATTGGTTTGGACTTCCTGTCCATGCATAGGGCTTTGGTTGATTTTAGCTCGTGCTCTCTCGTAATTGGAAATAATAAAATCCATTTTTCAACTAATGAGGAAAATACTTTTTCATTAGATTTAATTCAAAATGAGTCTGTTTATTTATCAGAGGCAGAGTATATTTATTTTGTTACGTCTCCCGAGTCCTTAGACGAAAATTTGAACTCAATGATTGCTCCACAGGTATCCACGAAGGATTCCATGTATAATATAGCGGAAACATTAACTTGTCCTCAAAAAAAGTTTTTATGTAATTTACTTTCGGAATTTGATGATAGATTTGCCTTCGACTCGAAAAATCTAGGCTCGTGCTCTCTTATGGAAGTTGAAATAAATACTACCGATGAGTTACCGATACACAAACCTCCGTATAGGGTTTCCCATCAACAACATTCTGTGATTCGCGAACAAGTCTCGGAAATGTTGGAAAACGGTATTATTAGAGAATCGCGAAGCGCGTATGCCTCTCCGGTTGTCTTAGTTAAGAAACCTGATCAGACGTGGCGTTTTTGTGTTGATTATCGCGCTTTGAACAAGAAGGTAATAACGAACTCATATCCATTACCTAGAATTGATGATATAGTGCTCTATTTATCTGAAGCTAATTATTTTGCTGACTTAGATTTAAATTCAGGTTACTGGCAACTTCCTATCAAGGAGTGTGACAAACACAAAACAGCGTTCGTCACGCCATCTGGGCTTTATGAGTTCAACGTGATGCCTTTTGGTCTAAAGACTAGCGGTGCAATATTTCAACGTGTGATGGATAGTGTATTAGGAGGAATGAAATATAAAAATGCAATTGTCTATATCGATAATATATTGGTATATGGCAGGACGTTCGATGAATTTTGTTCTGCTTTAAAGGAAATTTTGTATAGAATAAAACAGTGTAATTTAACGTTAAAACCCACAAAGTGTAAATTTGGTTTTGACAAAGTTTCTGTATTGGGATATGAGATTACTGGCCAGGGAATCAAACCTGACGCCTCCCAGTTTGATAAAATAATGAAAATCAAACCTCCTGTCACGACCAAAGAGTTAAAGTCAGTGTTAGGTTTATTTTCTTATTACAGAAAATTCATTGATAATTATGCTCATCTAGCATTACCCTTATCTAGGTTACTTAAAAAAGGAGTTAAATTCGTTTGGAATGATGAGCAACAGAGTGCCTTTACTGAAATATTAACTTTAATACAAAGGCCTCCCCTTTTACGTCATTTTACAAACAATGAAAAGGTAATAACCCGTCTTTTTGTTGATGCGAGTGACTATGCACTTGGTGCTTGTTTAATGCAAGGTGATGACTGTATGTTTCCGGTTGCTTTCGCTTCCCGCAAACTCTCTAGTTGTGAAACCAGATACACCATCACGGAGAAAGAATGTTTGGCGTTAGTTTGGTCACTCAATTATTTCAAACATTTACTCTGGGGTTTGAAGTTTGAGGTGGTTACTGACCACAAAGCTTTGGTATGGCTACGTGAAAGGAAAGATATGAATGGTCGACTTGCACGATGGTCACTAGCTATACAGCAGTACGATTTCGATATTGTTTACTGTGCAGGCAAAGATAATATAATTGCAGATTTTCTTAGTAGAAATCCCTTAATTGATGAGGATATGCCCTCTTCATGCGTCACTGAGAATATTGTAGATGATGGTTTACAATTATACAAAATAGAAGCCTCGCGTTTTGAGTTAGATCAAAATAATGATGAATTTTGTGTTAGATTGATTAATAGGGTTGTGAATAGTCCGCGGGGATTATTTAAAGGATTTTGTATGAGGGATAATAAACTTTATCACAGATTGAAACAGGGTACTAATTTCATTGATCGTTTGGTTATTCCTGAATCTTCTTTTTCCAATGTGCTGAAGGAAATTCATGATGATCCTTGGAATGGTGCACATTTTGGACTTTCCAAGACTTTGAAAAAGTTTAGAGAAAGGTATTATATTGCTCAGGCTGAGAGGAAAATTTCAAAATATATTAAAAGTTGTAAGTTTTGTCAAGAGAGAAAAAGAGTACATTTATTAGCCCCGTTGCAACCAATTTGTATTAATCGTTTATTTGAGAAAATAGCCGTGGATGTGTTGGGACCACTTCCTAGGTCAAATAATGGTAATAAATATATTATAGTTTCATTGGAATTTTTATCGAAATATGCGATTACAAAAGCTGTTCCTAACGCCACTGCTGAAGCTATTAGTGATTTTCTAATTAATGAGATATTCTGTAAATTCGGTTCAGTAGGGGAAGTTATTACTGATCGTGGCTCCATTTTTACTTCAAACGTTGTTAGGGATACGGTTAATTTTTTTGATTCTACTTTAAGTGTGGCTGCCACTAGACATCCACAGACAGTTGGTTTGGTTGAACGTTTTAATCAGACTATTTACCAAGGTTTAGCGATGTATGTTAATGATAGGCAGAATGATTGGTGTTCGTTTTTGCCCATGATCACTTATGCATATAATATTTCTCACCAAGCTTCATCGAATATATCTCCTTATAAACTTGTTTACGCTAGGGACCCAATTTTACGGTCGGATCTTAGTGTGAATGCTTTTTTGAATAGTACAGATACAGATATTAATGCGCGTAAAATTAGGAATGACGGATTAATATCATGCGCGTTGAGGAATATTCGCAAGTCACAGGCAACCCAGGAATCGAACTATGATAAAAAAGTTAGATTTGTTACTTTTGAACCAGGAAGTTTAGTTTTGGTTCATAACCCTAAAAGAGTTACGAGTCTCGGTTTGAAGTTGTCGAGGCCCTATAAAGGTCCTTATCGTGTCCTTCGTAGATTACCTAATAATAATTATCTTTTACGTAAACTAAATGGTGGTTCAAGACATGATATTTTGATTCACCATAATTCTTTAAAACCTTTTAAGCTAAGATTGTAATATATAATAGGTTTAATTTTTCCTAACTTTTAATTAATGACATTTTGCATTTCTGACATTTTGCATTTTTGTCATTTCACGTTTTTGTCTTATTATGTGTTAAACATTTTAATTATTCCCTTATTATTATACAATTGTTATAATGTCATAAGTTAACGGTTTGACATTTAATTTTTTTTTTTTACAAACTGCTATTGATAGAAGTTTTATTCTATTTGGGTGAGTTATGGTCATATGTTTGGTTTTATATGTTCACATTTATCTCCAAGTTTGTATGGGTAGTTATTTGGCATGTACTCACTTATGGACATATGTATCCGGTGAGGTAACATTCGTTGTGTTACACTGTTGTGATGATTAGTTTTTCATGATTGATACGAGTTAGTGTGAGCATAAAGACTTAGACATTTACTGGCTATTTATCTTACCTTGATTGAAACTTTTTATGCAGATTTGTTCGTTTTCAGATATAAATAAAATAAAATAATTTAAATAAATAATTTTAATACCATCCATGATGACATCGTCGAAGAATTTAAAAATTTTATACGATTAATAATTCAATGGGGTTGCTTTATTAATTTTATTTGGGGGGGGATAGAGCTTAGTGTAGGGTTGTTGACACCTTATTGTTTTCTTTCAATGATGTCTTAACAACAAATAGCTTAGGGTTTTTCTTTTAAAAAAAACGATTAGTATGTTGCTGACGTTCCGGGATGCTGAACTTTGATGTGCTGTACGTGTCGACTCGTCATAATTTACGTTACTTGTATAATGAAGATACTAGATTCGCGCTACCCTGATTGATGTCAACTTAACTTAGGTTGAGATATTTAAGTATTAGTTAGGATGCGTGCGCCCTTTGTCTAATTGTTCGTTTGTCGTTGTTGGGCGTTGTTGCTTGCGTGTCCTGGTTTGGATTATTGATTATTATTAATATTTTTAAAACATTTTAATAAATTAATTCTTGGACGCTGGTTTCAACTTCTGATTTGACAGGTTGACTGTTACTCATTTTGTGACGCTGTTAGGACTAGAGTCTATTGGCTTATAGCCTCGGTGTTTGGTAGTCCAACCTGATCAATGATGCGACTGTCTTTTGGGACAGGTTTTGGCATTCGTTTCTTGTGCAATGGTCTGGTTTGTTTGCTTGCATTGCACCGGGAAGCTGTTAGCAACAGACTTTGTTGACAGGTTGTTATGTTAAGTGTTTATTTTGCCCTGTCCACTTTTAGGTCATGAGTTTAGGGTTGTCAACTGTGTAAAGCGAGACAATTCTTGTGACCGCGGGGGATGTGGAGTTCGCATTAATGCTTTTGCGAACTCCTTTCGTATGTAACTGGCGCTTATGTCGCTATTCTAGAAGAATGATATTATTTTGATTTGAGAATTGTCTCGCATTTAAAAAAAAGATGTTGTGTCTTAACAATTAGAAGAGGGGTCGTGAAAAGACCAACTCCCGATTTTTAAGAAGAAAAATATATGTAATTGAGGAATCCGCTCTTTCATTGATAGACGATTCCATTGTACACACTCTCTTATATGTAGGTAAGTATGTGTTAGTATTGGAATCCAGAGTAATATAGTAAGTAATAACACAACATCGATAGCGTGACCTTTCAACCTTGCAAATACCTAGGTATTTAATATGAGTTCATTAATATTCCACTCACTGCCGTTTTCCGTAGCGTAGACGCACAATATGTTTAGTATTCCTTCTGTTTGTGTTTGTCTACACTGTGCTAGTAAACCAGTAGAGTAGTTTTTGTGACTATCAATTCATATGTCATAGTCATTGTCACTAGTAGTACAATGCCCTGATTATTCGCCTCGTGTTTTACCTATACAAAGAGTTTGGATGGTTAATCATAATAATTTATTGAAGACTCTTTTTTTTTCGGTGAGCATGCTAATTTATATTTTAAATTATATCGCACTGCCTCCTTTATTTATTGTTTAGACTTGTTCATTTTCTGAGACCAGAGCCAATTTCAGTTTGAGCAATACTTAAACTTCTGTCTTTATTATCTTCTGCCTTAATAAATGAATTATTTTATATTATTCATTAGAATTTTAAATTAATCCTATCACTATATACCTACATATTATGTAGTATAAAACAAAGTCGCTTCCCATCTGCCAGGGACTGTATGCTTAGATCTTTAAAACTACGTAACAGATTTTGATGTGGTTTTTTAAATTATTGTATAGAGTAACTCAAGAGGTAGGTTTATATGTATAATACACTTAGGGTTAACCAACAATAACCACTTTCCTGTGTGTAGCCGGGGCGGGCCGCTAGTGATGAATAAATGGTTTGTAATCTTTGAATTCAAACTAATTAGTTCACTGACCTCATGCAAACGGTGCAGTAGCCAGTACAGCTGCCTTTGTATGCAGCTAAGCTTCGTTCGATGGCTTCGATTGCAATGGCAGACTCGCGATCTATATTGAATTCTCGTTCCACGCGGGTAAAGGACGAAGTCCTTTCTCAAGTAATTACTATTGACTTCTCATTTTGTACTTCGTGTTTTAAATTGGTTCTAGCAAGTTTCTGTTCGGTGAGATTAACTAGCTTTTTTACGTCACTTGGCTGTTGGGAATTCGATATTTTCTCGCTGTGAAATATATCATTATTATTAATAATAATATGAATAGATACGCATGAAAAGATACCTTATTAATAATAATAAGTTATCTTTTCATGCGTCCATACATAGCAACCATACATTTACACTATTATTAATGTGTAAATAATAATTTAATTTCACGCTGAAACCAATAAATGTTTTAATTAAAATATGGTGGATATAGGGTATAGATCTTAGATATATTACGCACATTATGTAAGCTATATTTGTGCTGCAAAAATACAAAATGCGCAAATAATTCCCTCTGCTTGTTGATTTGCCCAAACGTTCGCAGATTACTGGGTGTTTGTGTATAGGTCTTCTGATTAACAGGCATTTCTCACCAGTAGTAAAACCGTAATCTCATAAGAATGAGATTAAAGGATAAAATTTTAGCTTTCAGCGTTAAAATTTCTTAAGAATCCGCTTACAGTTCAGTAGCGTTCTCATTTGATATTCCTTATTTACTGAATAAAAATTGGAATTAATCAAAAATTGAGAGTTGCTATTAACTACCTATGCTTTATAATTAAGTACGTTTAGAGTACATCAGACTATGGATGATGTCTTTGTATTACTTTTTAGATGATGTCTTTGTAATTTCCATACTTACTGCGCGTTTTCGTTAAAACCGTTTATAGCCAAAATGCATAGTATGACTATTCAACCTATGCTCATCAGGATCTGATAACATCTAAATATAATTAATAGCGGCCCCGAATTTTTTATTAATTTCCAATTTTATTCAGTTACTATGGAATATCATATGAGGGCGCTAGTGGATTGTAATAGGCCACTGAATAATAACGCGGAAAGATAGAATTTTATATTTTCCATAAAAGTAAAGCAATTTATTTTCCGACAGCATTCCGTATGTAGGGCAATCACATTTATTCTGGAAAGTTTCACCATTTATTCATAATGCAGAACGAGGAGACACATCAAGCGAATGTATGTCTCTCGTCTCCGTGATCACAATTATGTAAATTCCTTCAAGTTGGCATTGTGTGATTGTGGAGTCTTGAACTAGAAGAAGAACTGAATCTCGTCAAAACACCAGTCGAAAGTTTAAGGGTGAAGTTTTTATCAATGAACTATGTGTCCGCCCGTAGCTACGCACGCGGTTTTTTCCTCGGAAATAAGATATTTTTCATATTTTTTACCGTTGACACCTTCCCTGGACTACGATAAAAAATCCAAAACTAATATCAGCTAAATCAATCCAGCCGTTCTCGAGTTTTAGCGAGAAAAATATATAACTATATAATACTAGCTTTCCACCCCGCAGCTCCTCCCGCGTTTGCAGTTTTTCCCGTGGGAATGAGTAATTTTCCCGCGGTAAAAGGTAGCCTATGTGTTATTATGATGTATAAGCTATATTATTGTAAAGTTTAAATAAAATCCATTCAGTAGTTTTTACGTGAAAGAGTGACAAACATACATCCATACTTACAAAATTTCGCGTTTATAATATTAGTAGGAAGTAGGATAGATTTTTAAATTTATTTCGTATCTTTAAATTATCGTGCTAAAACATTCATGATGAAGCTCAAGGTCTTCCATATATGTCTTAGCGGCTCCATAATACTGAATCTGTTTTAAGACAAAGATCTATTACAATGGGCTCAGAAGAATACCAGGCGCAGTTTATATCTTTATTTTTTTCAATTTGCTAGGGGTCCTTAATGTAAATACTAGCTGTCTGCCCGCGGCTAGGCCCGCGTTGCTTTCGACTTTTCTGTAACAATTTTTAACTATCCCACGTTTATTAGCCCGTACAAACAGACAAGCAGACAAACAAAACATTTGAAAAAATCTGGATATGTTCTATATCGCTTCTTACATCGTCTTGAATCGGTTTATAGCAATTTTTTTTCTATGTACAGATTTTCAACCTCTACAATTTTATTATATAGATGTTTCTCGTACTATAAATAGCATCTAAAGCCGCGATTAGACTACACAATTTGTAGGACACTTTTTCAGTTAGGATCCTTAGTAAGGACAAGTGTAATTGCAGTTAGTGTCCTAATTATCGGCGCCTTACTGCAATTACACTTACTCCAATTTGTAGAACGCCAATTTGTCGGTGGCTAACAATTGTGTAGTCTAATCGCGGCTTATATACTCTTGATATTAGCAAACTGTCTGACAAACTGGGTCTGGTTTCCGCTAATGTATTTGAGTGTAAGAGCGTCTGTGCGTGGATGAAATTGTACGGCACATTACAAGCGATTTATGATTGATTTACGACTAATTTTATTGATAAAATGGCGCCTCACATTTTTAGAACCACGATTTATAAAGTGTAACTAAATTAGATTGAGTTTTCAAATGGCTCAGTAAGTATTATTTGGTTCGGATTTTATTGTAAACTCTCATTTTCACTTACGTATGTTTTCATGGCAATTTTACCAAATAAAAAGAGCAATTTTTCATTTTTTTTAATTTCACTAAGTTTCGATTCAAATTATAGCTATAAATTGTTTTATGAAATCTATTTAGAGTATGTTTAACAGGCAGTGGCTAACAAACTCTATTAAGGTTGCCTGGTAGAAATTGCTCATCATCATCATCATCATCATCATCATCATCATCTCAGCCGAATGACGTCCACTGCTGGACTAAGATCTCAACAATGATCAGTCCTGCGCTGCCCGCATAAAGTCGCTTAAAAAAACAATGTGTAGAAATTGCTACTCAGCTATAAGACCGCCTACATGTACGTTTTATATCCTATCCTATATGTGATTTATACTGTTATTTTAGTGTACAATAAAGTACCTATATCTCTCCGAAACTATTACTTTGCTGCACCTATTTATTATCCTGTAGTCCTGGTAATATCGCAAATGAAAGTAGGTATTCTAGGTATACATTCAAATAACATTTCATTATTTTGGTATAAAGTATCATTTGTTCCATTCTCCATTATTTTCAGTAACGGCTTCTATTGTGTTCAGTAAAAGTTTTGGCATAGTTCCCTGCGCCATTAAAAATGTGGTTCGTTCGTACCTACTCCATGAAAATTATTATAACTCCAGCCAGGTTGTAAATTTCCCTAAGATAAAGTATTATTCCGTAGTATGTTAAATTATCATCTCCTAATTGTTTTACTCATTTTTAAAAGTGACAGAAAAAGAAGCGAATAGCATTAAACAGAAAAATCACTTTTGTAAAGATATTCCGTTATATCAGGGACGTGGCGTTATATGGGTTGAATATAATTTTTATATAATAGCTAGCTGTTCACCCCGCGGCTCCGCCCGCTCTCAAGGGTATGAAAAATAGATGTTGGCCGATTCTCAGACCTACTCAATACGCTCACAAAATTTCATGAGAATCGGTCTAGCCGTTTCGGAGGAGTATGGGAACGAAAACTGTGACACGAAAATTTTATATATAAGATTAAGATAATATTCTGAGGAATATAATATTCGAAAAAAGTTATACAAGCACAATGTCATGTCAAACTGACTGTTTTCTGAAACCAGCTTATGCGATACATTTTCTTTTTATAAAAGTTTTAATCCAGCCAAAGAAAAGTTGGTTCAGCGAAACAGCAAATAACATAAAGTTTTTGCAACGACTTATAACCAACCATTTTATCACGAGCTACACACCAAACCGTTTCTACCGTTTAATGCCTGAATTTTTCCCGTCAGAGGGTACAAGTCAGAGGTCAAAGTATACTGGTAAAAGTAAATATACGATTGGATACAACATCGTCCTTCACATCTGTGACAGAGCTTAGACTTAGGACAAACATAGACATGTACAATCTCGGACTCTGCTTCATTTTACTAGGACCATAAAATTTGATGGATGTATTTAATAAAAAAATCTGCAATAAAATATTTATAATACGTGAAAAATAAAAATAATACGTTTAAAACGTATACGTTTACGTTTTGTTTTATCTGTTGTGTTGTGATGTCCCATAAATAAAATATTCTTTCTTTCTTTCTTTCTAAAACATGCAATAGTACAAAAATACTAAGAAAAAATATTAAGGGTGCCTGGTAGAAATTGCTACTCAGAAATAAGGCCGCCTACATGTACACTTTCGTTCTTTTTTTGTGAATTTACGGATCCTATTGTTTCGAGTGTGCTATAAATTATATTCTATTCTATTCTAAATACTCTTATAACAAGTTTCAACGGCTCTAATCCACCCACAGACACATTTGCTAACAAAATCAATATAGTATTGAAATACATAAAAACAAGTACAAGTGTTTTCTATTCTATTCTATATAAAACAAGTTGTAAATATACGAATACTTCATTCTTGAAAAGACGTGGCTGATTTCAGATCTGGTAAATATATTTTATGTGCTTTGTTTATCTCTTACCCGAGGGGCGTAGTCTAGGGTACTTTAGCACAGGTTTAGGCTGAGTATAGTCTCCAGGCTCTTATAAGCATCACGTAGTTCTAAAACCCATATTTGATAAACTACATTAAATACCTATCGTTTGATACAAAGTCTTGTTGGTTTCTTGGTCGGTGGGATGAAGAGAGAAGTGATAATAAGCTGACGGTGACGGTTGTCGGTAATAGTTGATGTGGAGTGTGGGCCGTGACCAGTCAATTATCTGGTAAGGAATTCGAAGATACCCATCATACTGATCTAAATAGTTACAAGTGGCCGCAACGATCGTAAAATGTAACAAATAAGCTGGCTATTTTGGATTGGCCTTTGTTTGTATACACTGTAATAGTGTAGTAGTAACTACTATCTTACATTTTTTTTATTTATAATTTATGACTACTATCTATAAATTAGCTTTCACAATTATTATTATTTTTATACTCTAAGACTACTATCTATACATTAGCCTGCAAAACTTATTACTACACTTAAATTTTTTACACTATAAAAGTAAAAAACTTTTTTATTAAAATTTATTAGCTTTTTTGAAACAAGTAACATTTGGAATCCTTTTTATTTCGAAAGTATATCTTGTGTAACTTTTAAAGTAAAAAGTTACTCTAATTTTAAAAGTGTACCTACTACTTAATTTTGCAGGCCTGGGTGTAGTTTGTAGACATCAAGTGGTCTCCATCTTTTGATATTAGTAGATGTCTATGGTATGATTTAAAGTAATCCAATGGGTAGCCAAATAACTAGGCATTTTAGCTTTAAGCATTGCCAGGGAGAAAAAATGATTTCACTGAAAAGCTTTCTTATTCAACGCACAAAAGCCTCCTTTAATAAATTTCACTAGAGGATCAAATGTGCTAAAAACTAAAGCTTGTTTGTAAACTTGTGGCCACAGACCTAATCCTAAATCGAACCCTAAGCTCTTAATAAAATCTGCTTTTATTCCCTCCCACGCTGTAATATCAAATCTTGCTAAGTTTTTTACCAGTGTTTCTTATTATTGTTCTTTTAAAGTAGATAATATAAGTGGGAAATTAAAATTGACACCCGTTTGCACTAACCTTGTCTTAGACTTTTCGTAGCTAAGAATGACCTAAACTAACTAAAGCTTAAAAAAATAATTGGTTTTCACTAACAGTCTAATTGGGCTCATAAAGGTAGGCAAAAGCTAAGCGGTTTAAAAAAAGTCTGATGGTTACTAGCAAACAAAACTTTCACCAAATCTCACCTAAATTCTTTAGGCATCAACTTAAGCAATTCTCAAGTTTAGTGGGTGTAATAGCAAACATGAAATGATAAAGCTTGTGGCGGTAATATTCTGATCATTATTCAAACTTATGGTAAACTGCTACTTTAACAATAAGGCCGCCTGTTGGCTCCTTGTTTCACACGTGTTACGTAAATTGTAACTGTGTGTAAATTGTATTGTATAAGGGCGTTAAATAATTTTTAGACAATTTTTGCTTTAATTTTTAGAAACAAAGACTTTTTTCTGATTGTAGTGGTTTTTTTATAATTAAATAGTTTTCCGCCGTGCCGTTTTGCCTGCATTATAATTTTTCCCCTAGGGATGATGTATTTTCCCGTTGCAAAAAAAGCTTATACAGATCATAAAGAAAAAAATCGGATATACTAATATAAATAAAGAAATGAACATATTTACCTAAATAAGCTTATTCTGCGTTTTTGTTATTCCCGGGATGCACAATCAACATAGGTATTCAAACAAAATTCCTTTCTTGAGACAGTTTAAGTGACCCATATATAGATAATCGTCGATTCTTCTTTATTATACATAGATAAACTGATATAAGAAAGAAACCGAGAGAAAAAAGTAAAATGTTATTTATTGTTTTACTATACGAAAATGTAAGTTATTTTAATTTCAATTCCATGCGTTACCGTTTAATAAGTTACCCCACTCCACCCACACAATATTATTATACAAATAGAATACATCTAAATCTAAAATGTTTTTTAAAGAGAAGGATTATGTTTACTTACCACGCACAGAAACGAAAATCCTTTGCTCTGATCCGGTTGAACATCCCAACACGGTCAGCGATGTACACTTACACGTTGGCAACACAAATACCCACACATGAGTCCAATTACTATTTAATTAAACCGTGAGCCACAAAGATTCAATTATAATATAAAAAATAAATCCTCTAAAGTCTCTCACATTTTACGGACTTGATGCTGGCTGGTGATAAAAGTTTATTAATTTTAATTCTAGGCGCGTTAAAATTCTTTTTATATTTAAATAAATTTGTTATCAATAGAGAACTTTAAGGTTTGTATAGTCAAAACACGAAGCAACAACATTTAGAATTTTATCAACACTGATAAGGGACACCTGTTGAATACACAGATTTCAATATACTAGAAAATATACACTAATTATATTAAAATTTTAGTTAACATTCAACACGGATAGTTTATTTCATAGATAAAGGTACGATTCTTTGTTTATTTACAGGGGGAATGGCGCGACGCGTCATCCCGTCGCAGAGTCCCGGAGTACACTGGCTAGGACGTTGAATTGAAGCTTTAACGGGGAACAATAAAAGCGCCAAACCGATAAGCTCCTTCAGCGAGCTTTACCCAACTTTAGACGAGTTAGATTTTATTATAACGCTTGTTGCAGCGGTCCACTTTCACATACATTGTGGGACTGAATATTGCGTGCTTTGAATTTGGAATGTGAATTGTGTTATATGGGTAAAGTTGCTTTGTGATTTTTGTAGGACATTCAAGTTCTACTCTAGGAATTTATGCACAGTAATATTGCTAAAGTGGTTTAGATAGAGCAACAACGTAGCAGCGGCGTAGACATGCTACGGCAGCTACGGCGTAGCTCGTAGCAATTCTAAGGGGTGCGTGCCGCGAATATAAAAAATATGTTTTCCTAAAACTGATGAATAAAAAAATCATAATATAAAGTTATTAAAAAGAAAATTACAAATATAATAAGAAAGAAAGAAGTAAGCATTTTGAAATAAT
Organism: Teleiodes luculella; assembly: GCA_948473455.1. Classification (NCBI taxonomy): domain Eukaryota; kingdom Metazoa; phylum Arthropoda; class Insecta; order Lepidoptera; family Gelechiidae; genus Teleiodes; species Teleiodes luculella. Next base: position 2,593,829 of record OX419583.1, on the reverse strand, counting down.
TTCTATCTTAACATTTAATGCATAAAATTACTATCCGATCGCACCAAGTATGCTTTAATTTTTTCAATAAATAATATTATGTACGTAAGATGTTTTGAATTTACTTCCAAGTACTACCTATTAAGTAATTATTTTTAATTATTTTACTTATTTTTATTCTATTCGGGTGAATACGTAAGAATTAACGTGTAAGGAAACCTACGCTTGTGACGCATTCAACATATCAAGCCTTACCGGACTTGAAATAAAAGTACAAATATGTTTAGTAACCGCGCACAAACTACTGTAAATAAAGCTCCTATAAAATAATAAGTTATTTTAAAACTTATACCCAACGACATAGAATCCATAGTTGTCACAGCAAATAACGATCGCCTCAATCCAGCAGAGGTTAAAAGTTATTTTAAGCCTTATACAAACGATATAGAATCCATAGTTGACACGGCAAGTAATGACGTCTCCGCCCGATGACGTCGCAAGTTGCTCTGACGCGCTCGCCAGAACATCTGTGTAAGTGTGTACTCACCTTATCCCTGTACTAAGATCATTCTAGATCTCACATTTAACTGTCTTGAGACGTATAAAAATATTTCTAGCTATACATACAGGGTAGTAAGTATTCGGTAACAACCTCCGTGGTCGAGTGGTCAAAATCTCGTCTTACGTTACGGAGGTTCCGGGTTCGAATCCCGGTGGGGATCTGTCGAACAAATATCACTTTGTGAGACTTTCCCCAGTTTGGTTAGGACATTGCAGGCTGAATCACCTGATTGTCCGAAAAGAAAGATGATTCCGTGCTTCAGAAGGCACGTAAAGCCGTTGGTCCCGGCTACTATCTACAATTCAATCAAACAATTCCGGTACCAGGGTTTTTGAGGTAGGTTAACCTCGAAACCCACTCGATAAGAAGAAGAAGTATTCGGTACTACGGTACGAATAAATTATATTATACTAGCGACCCGCCCCGGCTCCGCACGGGAAAATGGTTATTGTGGGTTATCCTTCAGTATATTATGCATGTATTATACATATAAACCTTCCTCTTGAATCACTCTATCTATTAAAAAAACCGCATCATAATCCGTTGCGTAGTTTTAAAGATTGAAGCATACAAAGGGACATAGGGAGGGACATAGGGACAGAGAAAGCGACTTTATTTTATACTATGTAGTGATTGAATATAAAAAAATAGGAAAGAACAAATGATGTGAACCTGTGAAGTTTCTTTTCCACAGCAGCGCACACATTGCGTGAACCTGCCAGTTCTGTTCAAACTAATAGTCCGGTTCATTTTAGACCAAAAGTGCTCTAGAACTTGAGTTTCATCTGTCACTCCTGTAAATGGCAACGACTCCTACCGTTGGATTCGTCTTGATGTCCTGAACGTGAAACTGTCGGTCGTCAAGTGCTAAAGTGGTGGAGGGATGAGGGGGGGGGGGGGTAATCAAAGATCGCTGGATTTTACGTTGTAATTTGAAAACTAGTGTACCGATTTCTTTATTATTAGTATTATTTGAACGGGTATAACATTATCTACAACACGTTCATATACATCGAATACGTCAATGCAGTGGTTACCGCGTAATAATACGAAACATAATAAAAAATAATTGTGTTTAAATAATATCACAGATTACGCTAAATCTATAAAGTTTTTGTGATAAAAATGTTGCATACTTTAATTCTACAACAAATTACCTAATCAATAAGGTAACAATAATTACTATAGGATTTATGGTGCCTGAGCTAGAGTTAATTAACTAAACGTAGTCGCAGGTCAATATACTACGAGTACGCAATAAAAAATTGTTTTCCGCGTTAATTGTTACAAATTAAACTGTACTAACATGTAATTGTATGTACTGAATTGTCTAAAATAAACATAATTATTTTTTTATTTTTTTTTATTTTTTTTCGACCTAAATTTCTTTTATTTTTATGTCATGGGTAGATATTACCAATATAATATCCCCCGGCATAGTTTTTATCCTGTCAGGAACTTTAGGCCAGGGGCTACAGGCAAATTAAAAACTACTATAGTGAAAACTAAAAATATGTTTTCTGCGTTATTTTGACGTAAATTTCTTTTATTTTTTTATCATGGTTAGGTATTACCAATATCTATCCCCTGACATAGTTTTTATTCTGTCAGGTACCTCGGGTCAAGTGCTACAGGCAAAGTCAAAACTACTATAGTGAAAAGCTAAAAGATTGTTTTCCGCGTTATTTCGACGTAAATTTATTTTATTTCTTTATCATAGGTAGGTGTTACAGATATCTATCTTCTGATGTAGGTTTTATCCCGTCAGGTACCTTGAGTCAGGTGCTACAGGCAAAGTTAAAACAACTATAGTGAAAACTAAAACATTGTTTTCCGTGTCATTTCGACGTAAATTTCATTTAATTTTTTATCATGGAAAGGGATTACTAAAATCTATCACCTGACATAAGTTTAATCTCGTCAGGTACCTTGGGTCAGATGCTACAGGGAAAGTCAAAAATACTATAGTGAAAACCTAAAAAAATGTTTCTCGGGTTATTTCGCCGTAGATTTCTTTTATTTTTTTATCATGGGTAGGTATTACTAATATCTACCCCTGACAAAAGTTTTATCTTGTCACGTACCTTGGGTCAGATGCTACAGGCAAATTCAAAACTACTAATAGTGAAAAACAAAAAAAAATTATCCTCTTTATTTCGACGTAAAGTCTTTTTTCAAGGTATTATTTGAAAAATGTAAGCTTGAAATATATAATTAAAGTAATATGGTGATTACTTACCCATCTCTTCTCATTCATTTACTTATATTTGCGTACTCGTAGTATAGTGATCCTACGACTACGTTTCGTAAATTAGCTCTAGCTCAGGCACCATAAATCATATAGTAATTATTGTTACCTTTTTGATTAGATAATTTGTTTTAGAATTAAAGTAGTAAACACTGTTTCCACGAAAACGTTATAGATTTAGCGTAATCTGTGATATTATTTATACACAATTTCTTTTTTCAATGTTTCGTATTATTGTGCGGTAACCGCTGAATTGGCGTATTCGATGTATAAGAACGTCTTTTAGGTAATATTATACACTTTCAAATAATACCAGTAACAAAGAAATCGGTCCACTAGTTTTCAAATTACAGCGTAAAAACAAAAGTACAAATTCGCCAACTTTGATTACCCCTCCCCTCCTCCCTCCACCACTTTAGAACTTGACGACCGACAGTTCCACGTACAGGACACCAAGACGAATCCAACGGTATGAGTCGTTGCCATTTACAGGAATGACAGATAGAATTTTTTCATTCAGTACTAGAGCGAACCGGACTATAATATCGCATCGCCTCTTTAAATTTTTAAAAGTTCATTCTTCATTAAATTCATAAATTAATAAATTTGTGCGAGACGAGAGCCAGCCTTGGTTTGAGCAAAGCTTAATAACTCCATTAGATTTTGACGTCGAAAAGTGATTTGTAAATTCTTAGGTACTTCGAATAAAAACTTTTTGACTTTTGACTTTCGGTTCTTGTATTAGTATCTACATAAACAACATCGATGAATTACGACGCTATGGTTTGTTTCATATTAATCCGAACAAAGGTCATCGACGACGCCTGCATACAATGCGCACATTTATTTTACACAAACAATACGATCAAACTCTAGGAAAATATTGCAAGATACGTAATTTGGTTTAACGTAGTAGAAGGCTAAAAAGTTTGGTTGAGCGTGTGACCTTGCCAGACATTTTGGCGTTACATTATTTTTAATAACTTTCAAGAAAAGAAAGAGGTCAATGAACTTTTGTCCGGAGTTATATGAAACAGACCATAGTACAATAGTAGTTCAATGGGATACAAATACAAAGGTTTCTTGTTATTTAAACATTTATTTATTTCACTAAAGTCACATACGAGTAAACATTGTTAAAAAACATGCAATAACAAAAGCGATTTCATAAATACAGTATATTGAAATATTATCATTACCAATATTACGAGTATGAAGAGGAAAGATTTGATTGTTTGTTTGAATAGGCTCCGAAACTACAGAACCGATTTCAAAAATTCTTAGAACGCTATACGACTATTAGACTTTTTATCGCGAAAATTAATTTACCGCGGGCGAAGCTAAGTTATCTCTGTCATGTCAACAAACTGTAATATTAGAGATTAAGTGAGGATTCGCCGAGATTTTTCTAATCCAAGTGATGTTTAAAACAAACCTGAAAATCTCTGCAATCCGGAAACAAAGGGAATATTATAATAAGTTGGAACTCAAGGACTGAGAAATATGAAAGTAATAAATAATATTGAAAGAAGCAATATTTTATATTAAAATTCTTTAGACCTTTTTGACTGCTATCACATTTATTTAAGGCTCATTTTAATCTAAATTATTTGATCTAAGTTCGTTGGTTTATTTCTATTTTTAGGTTAATTTAATAACAATGTTATTTTGGACATCACATATTTCTATAATAAATAATGTAATAAAATACACAAAGGTAACTAAACCAGCGCCACCCAGATATGAAGTAACAGTTTAAGCCACTACACCATTGACAACCACGCGTGATGTGAATAAAGCCGGCAAAGATGGATGGGAGTCAACAAAACACTAAAGGACAGGAAAAAAATCGTATGGGGCCCGGTCTTTTATTCACAGAAAAATCTAACCACTATATAGAAAAAATATATAGATTCTAGACATAAAACTGAGTCCACATGTCCAGTTGTGGAATTTAAGTGCCCCCCATTTAGGAGATATTAATTTTTTTCAATGTGAAAAAGTTGTCCACTCAGCAAGTCTATAAAACGCACCTGCCACTACCTATCTCTTTCTAACACCTAGCTAAGGCTACTCTTGTCTTCTCTTTCTTACAAGGTTATTAAAATAGTTAACTAAACCGCGAAAACCATTTTCAGTGACATTATGCGAGACATTTACAGCACATGCTATGCTCATTTTTGAAGTTTTGAATACAGAATAAATCGTTTTCGCGGTTTAGTAACTATTTTGTAAGAAAGAGAAGACAAGAGTAGCCTTAGCTAGGTGTTAGAAAGAGATAGGTAGTGGCAGGTGCGTTTTATAGACTTGCTGAGTGGACAACTTTTTCACATTGAAAAAAATTAATATCTCCTAAATGGGGGGCACTTAAATTCCACAACTGGACATGTGGACTCAGTTTTATGTCTAGAATCTATATATTTTTTCTATATAGTGGTTAGATTTTTCTGTGAATAAAAGACCAAAAAGAGCCATGTCCTTTGATGTCGCCATAAAAATGACGCTAAATGGCCCGCGATTTACGCTTTCATTCAGTGTTATACCATCAAACGCGTTGAAATATGAGCGTCAGGGAAAAAATATATTATTTTGTTTAATTATTTTTTAAGAACTCAAAACAAATTAATCAACATACTATACGGTTAACATGATTTTTCCAAACGTACCAAGGTAGGTACCTAGACTTAATTTATTTGACAGAACACAACAAAAATTGAAACAATAAATAAGGAGCGATGGAAGAGAATCTCATCTTCATATGGTTTAAAAATGTACGCCTTGAAATTCCAGTCCTGCTTTCTATGTTGAAAGTTGAGGTCATGTCGTTTCAGGAAGTCAAGAAGCTGGCTATTGACAGAGAGAGGTGGCGATAACCCCAAAGACAAGAGCCTTTTTTAATAGTATATGAATGAATGAATAAAATTCCCCTTCAGGTAACAATGCGGATCAAAATCAAAACGGAGACGGAGCCCCTCAAGCGTTGTCGACCTCGCGATGTTGTTGAATTGGGAATCTGTAATGAAAATCTGTAGAATTGGGAATAATTCGTTTTTCTGTATCAACGCGCTAGGCCTAGGTTCGAGGCTCCCTTGAGCCGCCCCTTGACGCGTTGGTACGTGACTACTTTGGGGTAGAGCCATCCGCTCCCCCGCAAGTCCGGTGAAGCTTGATTCGTCGTACTTTTTCGACTCAAGCATAGGTCAATAAAAAAAACATTAGTCAACTCTCGACCACCGCAAATGCACTCGTAACCCTGTTGAAAAGTCCGAGGAAGGAAAGTATTTATAAAACTTGCCTTTCTAAATACAAATTATGCTGAGTCGTATTAAAAACATTATTATTTCTCATCAATACGAAACTCATTAGTGGTTAGACATTTGGAGTTGCTATACCAGTATCATTTTACAAGCCATAAGCATGCTCTACCCATCACAGCAGGCACTCAGGTTGGAAAGTGTTCCGTCTATACGGTTTACTGCATGAGCTCGTAAACTCGAGTGGGGATTGCCACTAGCGCCAATATCTGGAGATTTATGAAAACTGAACAGCTGTAAAGCGGATTTTCGATTTAGTTTATGGTTTGATAAAAACTTCTATATGGGTAGTTTTAATAGCATGCTAGGAAAATCAGAGCGCACTTAGAGCGATGACCCACTTCATAAAGTTAGGTGTCCAGCAACCTATGACAGTTTTTGACTAACGTGACACAATGTTTTTAGGCTTCTAAAACTCGAAGGATAAAACCGGAACCCTAGTATCATTCGTGTGTCTGTCCTTCCATCTGTTACAACCAATTTTCCCCAGAAATTACTGAACCGCTTGTAATGTTTGGTACACATGTGTAAACGACCCAAAGGTGTATTTCTTAATTTAATTAATTTTAAACTTGGAGTGTACGAGTAGTCTCAATCGTCCGGTTTTTCATTATATGTAACCCATTATTTGGTATTCATGTATCCATATTACTGTACTATTTGCAACATAGAAGGTCTGTACTGTTACTGTTGTGTACTAGAATTTCTTTGATCAGCAGATACTTTTGATTATACCCGATGTAGCTCTTAATATACCGCAGCCAGTTGCATTTAGAGAATTTCGAAGCCTTTTGCATACAGGCGAGGAACGGCCATTTTAATTTCCCCTGTGTGTGATTTTGTATTTCGTATAATTCTCAGCTTTTGATGAATGATACATTTCGTACATAATCTCCTAGATAATAAAGAACACTGAAACATTATTTTTCATACAATGTAAAGCCACCAAAAGTACGAAAATTGAGCAATCGAAAAGACGTTAAATTTTTTATTTTTACAAACAAACAAATTTTTTGCAAACAAAAGCCACTGAATATTAAACCCTCAACCCGCCTTAATGTATGAATGTAGTGCATAACCTTGTTTGAGCCAAACGAATGTAAATAACGCGCGGGATTGCCATACAAACAGGAATGTTGTTCATTGTTCGCGAAACAAACAATTTTCCATCGGGACTGAGTGCGCACAAACACATTACTCACTTCACGCGTGCTGGCTGCGGGTCTATATGGACCAGTCGCCTTTATGAATAGAAAAAAATGGAATAGAATACAAAACAATATACTTTATTATTTTTGTTAAACAGTCATTTTGTAGTCAAGCGCTAAAGCGTTCAAAAACTTTAAATTTTTTATTTTTACTATCAAAACTTTCCAGGCTTTCTGACTGCTATAAGTACAATACAAATATTCTTTATCTACATATTATATTATATGAGACACTAAAATGAATATACTATAGGTGAGATAAGGTTTCCACCAGGATTGACCTAAAACCTCTTGCGATATGGAGGTGTTTTAGCTGTATATCCAAACATCACAATTAAACCGACCAGACAAAAAAAAACACATTGTCGTACTGCAGACTACAGAAACTTATTGGAATCAATTTTATAGTAACAACCAGCTTCCCGCCGCGGCTCCGCACGCGTTAATAGTTTTTCCCGTGGGAATGAGGAATTTTCCCGCGGTAAAAGTTAGCCTATGTTCTTCCGCAAGGTCTATTCTATCTTTATGCCAACTCCGCCCGCTTTAACAATTGTTCCCGTGGGAATGAGAAAATTTCCCGCGGTAAATTGTAGCCTATGTTCTTTCCTAAAGTCTATTCTAACTTTGTGCCAAGTTTCACTAAAATTCAGTACTTTCGGAGCATTTTCAATTATTAGGAATATTTTACGTATTTTTTTCACACCTTGGGTTACATTATTGAAGTTTTAGTAAGGAACCCTAATTAAAAAAAAAAAATAGCCTATGTTACTCAGGGTGAATGTAGCTTCCCAACAGTGAAAGAATTTTTGAAATCGGTTCAGTAGTTCCGGAGCCTATTCGATGCAAACAAACAATCAAACCTTTCCTCTTTATAATATTAGTATAGATTATTGCAAACAAAGGCTAATAAAAATATAGTTGGTCCCCGGAGCAGGCTTTTTATTTTAGAGATCAGGTTTAGATATTTTTATATCTTCTAATTTGTATTTAGTAGAGCTTTAAGATGTCTTGACATTTTCACAAATACAAAGAGGGAAGATAATATTCCTGCTAAAAGATATCGTTACATTTATAATATGAAATTTTGATACATCGAGGCAATTTCTCCACATGTTTTTCTCTAATACGACATCTCATCATTCACGGGGAGCCTGCGGAGACCCTAATCTTCATCGTGACATGCAAAAACAGACAAAGGGAAATCCGCATTATGGAAGAGGAAATACTTCCCTGTTATCCACGTATTTGCATTTTTATTTGAAAACTAGCTTTCCGCCCGCGTTAACAGGTTTTCCCGTGGGAAAGAAGTATTTTCCCGCGGTAAAAAGTAGCCTTTGAGTTATTCTAATGTATAAGCTATATTATTGTAAAGTTTCATTAAAATCCGTCCAGTAGTTCCAGAGTTTTCAAAACTTATATTTTTGTGTTCAGCTTAGTACTCCGTTTATCACCTACAATCAGTTATTTGAAAAACAAATCAATGTACAGACACGCCGATTCTTCAGTTTTATTATAGTATAGATGTTTAAGCTAACTGCTAGAATTGGATCATTGCTGCGACTTAAGTCTTTTATGTAATATAATTTTATTTTACTTTTTATTTTAAAATATTGTTTTCAATTTCAAAAAGGAACGAAAAAGTTTTACTAGCCAGTCGGCTATTGGCAACTAACGATGCAAAAATTAAATTGTGCATTGATTTTACAAAAGTGAACTGATCCAGCAAGTTACTTTTAAAATTCAGAACCTAATCATATATGTATTTTGGCTATATAGTCCCGCGTTAACAGTTTTTTCTGTCCAGCTATGCTATGAAACTATCTCGCACAAAAATCATTCCACGCCGATAGTCTCTTCCGACGTGAAAGGACAAACAAAATACTCCTCTAGTATGGATGGGTACAGATAGAATATGATACAACCACAAATATGTAACGTTATGAAATCAAAGAATTCGCGCAATATTCGTGACCACTGGCGTAGAATTTCCTAAACCAACCCGCGTCGTGACACCAACTCGCAAATATTTGCGCTGTTATTTACTTCTGTGGCTGAGAGGTCGGTGCTCAAGCTTACTTTGGGTCGCGAGTTATTGAAAACAAACAACGAGATAGAATATAAACATTATGTTTTTCTTTTACCATTCCATGGCCAGGGAAATCCGGGACCATCTACACTCAATTCCAGGACGAGCTGACAATCAAAAGAACCCACACACTGTATCCGATTCTAATAAGTGCGAATCAAACAAGGCGATTATTACACGATGCGCTCAAACGGACAAATGGAGCAAGCTCCCATTGCAGAAATTCAATACAATAACAGAATATTTAACCACAACTTTACATAACAACAACAACAACTTTACTAAACTTTACTTCACTTTTCTTTTAACTGACATAAAATTTTTCTTTTTCTTATTTCTTTTTAAAATGTTTGACATGTTTTATAATTGATTAATTTTTGTTAATAATTTTAAATGACTAATAATTATGTATAAAGAATTTGTATGTTTTAAAAATTTATTGTAAATTGCTGTGCCCGCCCGGGTCCATGTGTGGCTTATTTTTTTCTTTAACATCTTTTATTACCATGTGCATTGCAATAAATATCTTATCTTAACTTATCTATCTTTTTATTTCTTTCGTTTTGGATCGCTGAGCCAGTAGAGTAACTAGTGGTAAGTAGTACTTCACTTTACAAAATAATGATTACTAAAACACTAAACAGACGGTAGAAACATATTCCCTATTACCACGTAGACATTTTGAAGCACGCCCTTAAACCCAACAGATTGGACAGAACGGAGCGATATCCACCGTACGTGATAAGACTTTACAATCCTCATGGCTTCGCGGTGACACAGTTTTCAGCTGAAATTGCAACAAACTTGCCTGATATCTTGTATGGGAGTATTTGGGACGTGTAATTTGATAATTGTGATGGCCTTTATTATCTTTCAGCCGAATGAGATTTAATAAATTGTTATCACAGTATTGTGTATGGATATATGCATTGACTGGTAGAACTTTAAAAAAAAAAAGATTGCCTTGCAACTTTATGTTTGAGGGTACAGAGTTCAAATTATGATGGCAATACAGTACCCACTACCAGGTAAAGGTTTAACAGCCCCACCGAGAGGCAGTATAATCAATATTAAATAAATGAGATTTTATCCCTATCAAGTCCAATTCGCGAAAGTAGGTACACAATAATTACTTTGAAGAAGAACATTACTATTTGCGTAAGTCATTTTATTACCCGCCTGTGGACTTTTACGTCTTGATAAATAATAATACTAGTATCAATTATTATTTTGTAGGAAGGGTAACCAAGCACCAACTATTTTATGACTTTTTTTTATCGACCTATTGTAAAAGATTTTATATGTGCAAATTCCTGGCGAATACTCTAAACTTGCATTGTTCTCTGTTGCCATCAACTGCACCAGCTTCATATGTCATAGAAAATGTCCACAACTTGTATACCTTCTGGTATGTTATTTATACTTCTGTGGATAGTCTGACCACCAAGCGTGTAATTTACAATCTGACCTCATTTTATCAACTCAATGCGGTTTTTGCAAGATTTTTTATCAGACTCAGTTACTCGCTTTTGGCCAATAACCGTCGGCTGCGCTTACGCAACCCATGACAAATTACAGAATGAAAGTGCTCCAGTTTCGCCGAATGCCTTACAATATTTCGCTGGTGAGAGACACAGCTCCGACAGCCGTGATCGTCTAGTGGTTAGGACCCTACGTTGTGGCCGTAGTAACCCAGGTTCGAATCCTGGTCACGGCAGTGATCTCACTGTCACGGCGGAGTACAATCATTTTGATTTTTAAAACATTTTGACCTAAAGCCTGACCAAAGAAATATGACACCTGCTCTAGGGGCGCCACGTGTATATTTTTACGAAAATGGCAACAGTTTCCCTTATAAAATTAGTTCCATTATAATTCCGCAATTTGGCGACTAATGGCGAGGTTTCTTATTTCTTTGGTCGGGCTTTACTTCTCCAATTGTGCTTTTCTTTGAAAATTTTTAATAATCAGCTGGGTATCAATTATATTTTATTTAAAAGTACGTGTAGCGATAGTAGACCTACTTACCTATGTATAAACATTTCACACTTATGATGCCACAGAACAGACGAAGACAATCCTAGGCAGCCGGTATTATAATGTATGAAAATATTTTACAAATATACCACAGATATACCTACAGAAAAACAGTAAGTACTTATAATATTTAACAACGTAAATCATAAAGGAAATTTAAGGAAGAGTCGAGCACTTTTAATCAAGTAATCGCTTCAACGTTTGCTTTGAAAACTTTCTTCATGTTGATAAATCAGAATCATAACTTCTCTCGGTTGTTTGATACACTTCTGCGTTTCCCTTTTGCTTTTGCAACGCAAAAAACAAAGCCCTAGCTCGATGGTTTTTTTTTTCGCTTCAATTTAAAGCAATACGCTAACAGAAATTATTCGTATTAGCTTAATCATACCAATATTACAACGAGGAAAGATTTGTATTTTTGCGTGTTTGTTTGTAAAGAAGAAACTCAAAAACTATTGTGCTGCTTTCAAAAATTCTTTCACCATTAGAAAGCCACGTTCACCCTGAGTAACATAGGCTACCTTTTTACCGCGGGAAAATGCCTCCATCCTACGGAAAAAACTGTTAAAGCGGCGGAAAGCAAACAAAACAAATAACTTGTTCTTGCGGTATTACCACGTTCAAAATGTATGAAAAGTACTGTTGAATAATTGTAAATTAATTTATGTCGAATTTTTGCATTTGAAACATAGAACAGCTATACATACGCGATTCAGCAAAAGCGAAGCTAGAATTTTATGGCCTCACATTTTATAGACGTTTTTATTATACTCGGAAAAACTAGTCCGTATTTTATGGTTTAAGTAAATTTTTATTGAGTTTTCAGATCAGTCTAATGGAAACTGAAAAAAACGCGGTAGACATTTTACAAAGAACTAGATTTCCGTCCCGCGGTTCCGCCCGCGTCAACATTTTTTTCCGTGGGAAAGAAGTATTTTCCCGCGGTAAAAAGTAGCCTGTGTGTTATTCTGATGTACTTATAAGCTATATAATTGTAAAGTTTTATTAAAATCCATTCAGTAGTTTTTGCGTGAAAGAGTAACAAACATACATCCATACTCACAAACTTTCGCGTTTATAATATTACTAGCGACCCGCCCCGGCTTCGCACGGGAAAATGGTTATTGTGGGTTATCTTTAAGCATATTATGCATGTATTATACATATAAACCTTCCTCTTGAATCACTCTATCTATTAAAAAAAACCGCATCAAAATCCGTTGCGTAGTTTTAAAGATTTAAGCGTACAAAGGGAGGGACATAGGGACAGAAAAAGCGACTTTGTTTTATACTATGTAGTGATAGTGATAGTGAAGTAGGATGTTACAATACAAGACTTCATTGATTTACTACATCGCGATTATATACGTGTGAGTATGTTTGTACGATTTCATGTTTTTATTTGCCCAAACTACCATAAGTCTGTATGTTTGCATGATTCTCTTTCACGCCTAAACTACTAAACAGATTTTGGTGAAATTTGGAATGGAGATAGTTTGTACTACATTCTAAATCAAAGTTACTTATTCCTGAAATATGGCATGCATACGATCAATACTAAAAAATACCTAATTTCATTAATTATCCGACGAAAAGCTGATTTTCATATAAAATACCATGGGCTCTATTTTTTTTTTTACTTTAAAAATCCGTCTTTTTTTTACAATCAATCATAGAAGAAATTGGGACCTCTTCTTTTTAAATGTACGTTTAAAAATCGGTCATGGAAGGAAGGAAGGAAGTCATAGATGAAAATTTAATTTCCGCCTGTAAGTGGGGCCTCATTTGGGGTCCCCAAAGGCCCCATGACCCAATTTACTTTATTGAAAGTTGACACGTGACACCCTTGGTAAATGAATCCCGGATCATCGTATTAGCCACGTATTGATACTAACAATATACATAATATTATGTGCTTAAATAAGTTATACTATATTAAGTTACTCCAGTTTGAAGTAACCCAAATTAATATTATTATCAGATTATGTAAGTCATTTAATGAGATGAGTGCCAATATCTTTGAAAATTCGTTAGTTAGTTTTAAGAAAACCGTATTAAGTAAATAATTTAAGTTTTAATTAATACCAAATTATAACATTGATCTCACTACATTTATATAATTTAGTATATTAAACTATATTTTAGCGTTTAGACTGTGAATGTTGTGTACATCTGTAATTTCTGTAATTGTCGTATATATTAGAACTTAAGATATAATCAATACTGTCAATGAGCAATATATTCGATGTTGATGTATACCTATATAAATAAATAAATAAATAAATAAATATAATAAACGAATGGGTTATAATATGTTATGTGCTGAGTTTATCTGTTTTTCTATGTTATTAATGTCTTGTTTTATTGTTCTTTTTTTATCGTATTGTTTTCTATCAAATAATAATGTCTGTCTCATGGCATGAACTAATTGTTAACTAGCCATTCGTTCGTTTGCATTGTTTTACGACTATTAGTTAGGAAAAAAAAAAAAGAAACCCAGCCGATTTGGTAAAAGTTTCTCGCCTGTAATAGTGATTGATTAATCCCTTCGATATTATTCGGCCGTCATCAGGGTGCAAATGCCAGATTTTTTCAAAATTATTTGCTGAAGACACCGTTATGCTGAGAAAACGATTCTGGGTAAAGTAAAGTAAATTATTTATTTTTAACTTGAGGATATTTACACCACTTAGTTATGTCATATTCTTTTGTGGCGAGTTCAGAATTTTGGCTGTCTTCTGTGGAGAAGAACGTTTGGCGTATGGGTCAGCCATCGCCGGGCTCAACCATATTAAAGGGAACCCAACGACCCGGCCCACGACGCCACCGCAAGTCAGGACACTTTAGTGAGCATGAATACTCAGTCAGCCAGATGTTGCCACGACAATCTAATTAATGTAGGTAATTAAAATATTGTCAGATACGCCCTTTTGCGGTACGACGGCAGTATTTGATATTACAGGTATTTTTCTTATTGATAAAGTAAATATAGAGATGGGGGCAAAAAGTATTGAAATCCCAAACAAAAATATTAAAAACATAGACATAGAATTTTTATGATTAAAAATGTTTTTCTGTTATATTTCACTTTCTTTCGCTTTCACCGAAGTCAAAGAAAGAGAACAAACCGACTTCTGAAGGTCATTGTCAATCTCATTAATCAAATTCATAATAACACTAAATTAAAAAAAAAATAACCCTCGACACAAAACCGTTACTTGTACTTTCAACAACTAGAAAAGAGTTGATAATCTTCAAATGGCTGAAGATATTTTCTTGGATCATAGCTAAGAACACTCTCGATTGTGACACCTTGGAAACAAAAGAACTAGATCAAAATCGGCGCATCCGTTTAGGAGCTACGATGCCACAGACAGACTGACAGACACACACGTCAAACTTATAACGCCCCTCTTTTTCGTCGGGGGTTAAAAATGCATGGAAGCATCACATAACATTATAATGTTAGCAAACTTGCGATTTGACACACGTATGAAAAAACCAAACCAAAGTCTAACCATTTACAGAATTTTTATCAGAGAGAAAAGTAAATTTTAAAGACATTCTCTTGAAAATGAACAAATTCAACATATCTTTGGCTTTAATATTTCTATGTATAGCGAAAATTCAAGCTACCCGTAAGTTTTTATTGAAAATAAAGTTTTGGATTCGTAGAAGTTTACAAGTTTAAAGAATAGTATACATGATACAGAATCACGTGAGAGAATGCGAATGTGCTATACGTAATTTTTTATTTTACCACACACTTATTTTTATTTAGGTATTTATTTTCATAACAGTTTTTTTTTCAGTGCCACTTGATTACGACGGATTACACCAAGATATTGATGGTGTATTGAAGTAAGTGAAACTTATTATTAATCTATTTGATTGTTTAATTTGAGGTGACTTACATACTATGAGTCAGAAAGTGGAGTAGTTGCTTCACCTGTATAACGGACAACTATAAAGCCGGCACTACACTCTCGACAAAACCCGAGAGCCGAAAGGGACGCGGTTATGCGTTAGAATGAGATGCAAATACACCGCGCTCACTCTTGCGCATAACTGCGTCCCTCGTATTGGTCATGTCTCGTCTAGTTTTGTGGAGAGTGTAGTGCCCGCTTAACACCCGCTTGCCAAGTGTGGGGAATGTGGCATAAAATAAGTCGAATTGATTATGACAACATTGGGAGGAATAACAATGTGTAGTGAATTTTAACTTGAAAAATTGGAATGAAACTTTTTTTTTTAAACTTGTCTAGTTGGTAGTAGTCTCCCTTCGAAGCACAGCGTCGCGGGTTCGAATCCCGCCCAGGGCAAACATTCGTGTGATGAGCACTTGTGTTTGCCTTGTGCCTGGATGTTGTACATATCAGCTATTTGACACCCATAGGGTCAGATGGCCGTGTGTCAGATGTCCCCATATATTTATTTTATTTGTTCTGAAGTTTTTGTAAACTTGTTGTAGGTTGAACATGGTCAAAAACACAGCAAAACTGTCGTGGTTAGAAAAACTGCGTCTTAAAGGCACACTGACGCTGGCGGATACGGGCTTACCGTATCTTAAGAAATTTCGAAGATAGAAAATACAATCCCACCAAAAACATACCTGTTAAAAAGGGGGCGGCCAAGTTCCTATCGGCTAATTGTTCGCCTAAAAAAGGATTAAAATCCAATCCAATGCCAAGTTTAGATGCACTTTAAATTCGATCATAATCATCGTCATCAACAGCCTGATCCACTGGTAAACATTTGCCATTCCCAAGACTCGCAACCACATTCTAAATTTGAACTTGGCAGGTTTTCGTGCGTAATACTTTATTAATTTGTATAATTAAATTTATTATTTCTTCTTTTCGAGTCGACAGCAAACTCAGCTATTTATTATTTATATAATAATTAAATTAATCTATTTATTAAACTAATTTAACCTGCCAAGTTCAAATTTAGAATGTGGTTGCGAGTCTTGGGAATGGCAAATGTTTACCAGTGGATCAGGCTGTTGATGACGATGATTATGATCGAATTTAAAGTGCATCTAAACTTGGCATTGGATTGGATTTTAATCCTTTTTTAGGCGAACAATTAGCCGATAGGAACTTGGCCGCCCCCTTTTTAACAGGTATGTTTTTGGTGGGATTTGAATACTTTTTTTGAAGAAATCGTACCTTTTTTTTCTTTTTGTGCCACGCCTTCGTCCATTGTTAACCACAGAATAAATATATTTAATCATCCGGACACTCCATGCAGCAAATTTATTTTGACAACCTAGTTACTTCTTTTAGAAAAACCAAAGAGTTTTGAAGAGCCGAAGCTGGCTCTTCCAACCTCTTTGAGAAAAACAACTGCAAGTCAGGGTTATCACGAGATTAAATTTAAAAAAAAAACTTCTATAATACTGCGTAGCGTACATAGATTTTTGTCATAAAATCTTCTTATTAAACCTTTCTAAATAATGACAAACGTCGCTACACTTGACGTAAGTGACATGACGTAAAATTTAGTGACAGCGTTGTAGCGATCGCGAATTTGTTTGCATGAAACAACTTTGGAGTAGCGGGCAATATTATTTTAAATCTCAAATTATTTTTTTTAAGTTTTAGTCGTATCTTTAAGTCAAGTGTTTACGTATTAAATAGTTGATAGTTAAATTAAATGACATTCAGTACATCGGTCAAATTTATATTATAATATAAATAAAATAGGTACAGTAGGCAGCACATGCGGCTGGATATTCGCTCCACGATTTTCGCTCCTACTACTACAGGATAAAGACGCTCCCAAGGTCATTATGTCCAGCCGCATGTGCTGGCTACTGTACACGATGCATTTTAAAATGTGTCAACAATTAAGATAATATACATATCGTACTTAGCCAATCTTTATTCCTAATGTTTACAGTATTCAGAGCTCGATTGGTCATTTTTTTTTATACAAGCGCACATTATTAATCTTTCTACAACGGTCTCTTTCGATAAATTAAGAATAATAAAAATTGCACGATGTGACAAGGTTATCACGTCTTATAACAAGCGCTACAGTGTATTAAGGCTGCCACACACCGGATACGTCTGCATCACGACGCATTGCGTCTGCAGCACCGCGCACAGAAGGCCGTTCACACAGTATCGCAGACGAATGCAGCAGCGCGGTGTCAGTGTCAATAGGAAATCCCGTGTAATTCAACCTTATCGGAATCGGACCTTTACGTCCGATTCGCGCGTGCGACGTTCCCGTTCCGCTGCCGCGCGCGCCAATTCGGTCACAAAATATCACAAAATATAAAGGAAAATGAAATAAAATGCACGATATTTTTTACGCAACTGACATTTATTGATTTGTAACCATGGTAACCCATGTCAGTTTGTGTTGTGTTCGTGCCGTGCGTCTGATGCACGCAGAAGTGCTGCATTGCGTCTGCGACCATTTCAGTGTGAACGTCGTATTTCAGGTTAATACATTACAGATCGTGTCGCACGCAGATGCAACGCAATGCGTATCCGGTGTGTGGCAGCCTTTATTATGAATACATGACAATATATTTTATAGCCCCCCTGCCCTCTCCCCCCTCTCCTCATCGTATTCTCATTGTACCACTTGTTTAGAAATATTTTTATTATAAATTCGATATTCAATTAAGCCAACTTTCTTAAATTTCTTAATTTTTTGTTAATCTACATATAACACACGACCTGTGTGCCAAATTTCATAAGGCTAGGACAATTGGAAGTGGCCTAAACATTTTGATTACCGGTCAGTGAGTGAGTCAGTCAGTGCCAAAATTAGCTATTTTCACAGGGTTATATTTCGGAATTTACTGAAGCTATATCTATGAAATTTGGCATACTGCTTTAGTACTAGTATATAATTACGTAGGTACAATTTTATCTCTGTACTTGCAATAGGCGCTGAGCTACAGGGGGGTCAAAAGTGGGTCGAAACGGTTCGTGTAAATAGTGCACGGCATGCGTGCGGCTTATTGCTGGAACTTGGCCTGCGCACTCCCGTGCGCTTAGATATAAATAAATGTGTAATAAACCTTAGATTGATTGACAAATAATGTGTTGTTTGTATTATACAGAGTGTAAGTTCAGATGCTAAGGGGCCGTCCATTAATTACTGTTACGGTGGGGGGGTGTGGTAACACATCACGTGTATTTATTTTTTCCTATCAAAAACAACCTACAACCTTTCTGTCTAGGCATTTTTATCATAGTCCTTAATTTCAGAATTAAAAAAGAGTTACCCTTTCATAGACAATTACGAAATCAAAATTACGAAAACGAATCAAAGGGGTAGGTAAGGGTTTATAACTGTATTTTAAGATAATATTCAAATTTTTTAAGATTATTTGTAGGTACTAAAAATACACGTGATGTTTGGGTAGTCTCAAACCTCACCACGTATCACCAAGGGGGAGGGGGGGTTAAAAAAAGGTAAAAAAAAGATCACGTGATTAATGGACGGCCCCTAATAATTAGAGACGGAGAAGAGACGTCGCCTCCTTCACGATGTTTTTCCTTATCAACGCGCTAGGCCTGGGTCCGAGGTTCCCTCCAGCCGCCCCAGACGCGTTGCTACATGACTACATTGGGGTGGAGTCTTCCGCTCCCCCACAAGTCCAGTGAAGCTTGATTTGTCGTACTTTTACGACACAAGCATAGATCAATCTCGAATATTAATAGAAATATGACGGATCCAAGAAGAGTGATTGTCGTTGTAAATGCGATTGTAGACTTAGCGTCGCATTGAACCTTATTGATCAAATTAAAAATTCATGAACATTGCACATGTTATGATCAATTCTGACCGGAACAGCAGCGAAGCGGTGAGCACTTTCAGTGTAAAATAATTTTAATTTTTATCTACTTACTAAAGAGACTAGTATCGCTTGAAACTTCGAAGCGAAGAGTCGCGCGGTTGCCAGCAGCGCCGCGCGGCTTTCGTCGGCGATTTCAAGCGATAGTAGATAAAGTGGATAAGTGGATAAAGTTTAAAATTATTTCACACTGAAAGTGCTTGCTGCGTCGTTGCCATTCCGGTGTGACTTGAGCACTAGTTGATGTTATCGCACTTACGATTAGCTACAAATGAAAACAAAGCAAAATATGGCCAGTTACACGGTTACAAATTGAAAATTCAAAATGTGTTTATTCGAAGTAAGATTTTACAAATCACTTTTCGTCGTCAATCAAAGAGCGAACTTAGTTTCAGGGGAGTTCTCTTGAAAATGAACAAAATCAACATTATGTATTTTGCTTTAATATTTCTATGTACAGCTAAAATTCAAGCTATCCGTAAGTTTTTATAGAATACATAAAAATAAAAGTTTAAAATAATGTAAAAAATATAGTCACGTGAGACCGAGTGAATATAGGACCTTGAACCACACCATTATTCTTATTTTGGTATAATAACAACTTTTATTTCAGTGGCACTTGATTTGCGCGGTGTAAATGGTGCATCGAGTGTGTATATGTAAGTGACACTTTTTTTTATCTATTTGATTGTTTAAAATGTTTAAATCGATGTGATGCGATATTATCCAGAATAATTGTTCACCTGTATAACGAAAAACAACTGTGATACCCAGTGGCGTAGCGTGGCCCTGGTGCTTAAGGAAAGAATCGGGCCCTTTTCATCCCCTCTTTCCGCGTAGTTTGAACTTCATCATGTTTAGTGAAAAATATGACTTGAAATATATAGGAGACACAAATAATTACGTCTCCAAAAAACGTCAGTGCATTTTTGGATTTCGTAAAAGGTGAGTACCTAAGTACCAATATATTTAGTTTTTTTGAAGAATTTAGTGTTAATTTCGTTAAAATATAATTCCAAATGATAATAACTAGTATTTTTAAACATATTTTAACAAATAATTTAGTAAGATAACGACGAATTCACATAAAATAATTTCTTTTTTTTTTTCAAAGCTGAGGTTAGAGGGCCCCCTGAGCTCCAGGGCCCTGGTGCACAGCACCACCTGGCCCTATGATAGCTATGGTGCACGCTTGGCAGGTGGGTATCATACCCACCTGCCAAGCGTGGAGATTATGGCAATATTGAGTGATTGCTTAACGAGTGGGTTTAGAGGTTAACCTACCTCACAAACCCCGGGGCCGGAATTGTTGAGCCGCCTTAGGCTTCCATAACGACTACATCCGTAGATAGTAGCCGGGACTAATGGCTTTACGTGCCTTCCGAAGCACGAAATCATCTTTCTTTTCGGACAATCAGATGATTCAGCCTGCTATGTCCTAAAAAAACTGGGGAAAGTCTCACAAAGTTTTTTTTTTTCGATGAGTCCACACCGGGATTCGAACCCGGAACCTTCGTAACGTCAGACGAGCTTTTGACCACTTTTGACAATTTCCGATTTTCGTCGGTTAAAAAGGCTGTATTATATAGATGTAATGAAATATTCCGTTCGCGCTAACAGTTTTTCCCGTGGGTATGAAAAAAAATCCCGTGGTAAATAGTAGCCTATGAGTTATTCTGATGTATAAGATATTGTCGAACGCCCATGTAGTAGGTAACCACTCCAATAAATGTTGGGGACTCTGCTCTCGAAGTTGTAGACCATTATGTCTACCTGGGACAAACTTTCCAGCTAGGTAGATCTAACTTCGAGAAGGAGGTCAATCGTCGAATCCAACTTGATTTAGCAGCGTTCGGAAAGCTGCGCAATATATTTTCGTCTCAAAGCTTTTGTTAACTTGTTTTAGGTTGAAACCAATGAACACAGAGCAACAGTCGTGGTTACAAAAACTGCGTGAGAAAAGCATATTAGGTAAATTGGGGGATACAGGCTTACCGTTCGGCACGCAGTGGCATGGATCGCATTGGAATCTTGAAGGTAGCAATAACCATCATAAATAAACATGGGAAATATTAGACCTTCACTGGTAAAACTACTAAATGCTCAAGAAAATAACTGGATTGCACACTAAACATTGGTTAGGTTAGGTAGAGTGCAAACCATTTATTTTGATGTGCATTTTTTTTATTATATTGATTTAAATACAATTGATTAACAAATAATATTATTATGTTGTTATTTATTATACAGGGTGTTGTTAGTCAAAGGTTTTGGGCAATATTCCCGAAGATATTTTACTTGGGAACGAAAAAAAAAACGACACTTACATACAAAATAATTATTTTAATTGCACAGTTTGTATGGATAAGTACATTTTTGTCCGTTTCCTTGAGCATGTCCTTTCAGTTTTTGCTGAACCATCTCCTGCCCTCTGTATAGCTAATTCCTTTTGTTAGAACCGTATTCACAATGTTCCCCATTTATACAAGTATTTATTAGCAGAAATAAGAATAAACTAGCTCTCCACCAAAAAAATTTGTTATGTTTAAAGTTTTTTTAGTTTATGCTTCAGTCAATGGATCTGGTCCACTTTCCCAAAAATACTTTATCTAAAAGCATAAAAAGTATCTTATCCAAAGAGATTTGAAGAGCCGCTTCGAAGCGGCTCTTCAAATCTCTTTGATCTTCTCCATACAAGCTGTCAGATTCGTTTTTTTTTCTGGATTTAATTTTTTTTTATTCCGAGAAGTCTCCTATGGAAAGTTGCTCAAAACGATTGACTAAACATGTTGTTTCAGTACATTATGTTCAGCAGCCACATACACCCCGTATATATGCCAAGTAACCCGTGTCACCGCAAACTGAACTTAATTACAAAGATACTAAATCTTAACATTCTCTGGCTGCGCAAACGCATTTAAAAGTGCAGGTAAAAGTGAAAGTGCTCTCGTTTTAGTTCAAACTCGACCAAAGCAGTCGATATTTTCGCAGCTACTTACACAGCTCCGACAGCCGTGATCGTCTAGTGGTTAGGTAGGACCCTACGTTGTGGCCGTAGTAACCCAGGTTCGAATCCTGGTCACGGCAGTGAAGACACTGTCACGGCGGAGCTTTTTATTTATTAAAATATCACCTTTGCAAGATTTTTCCGACTTTTTTGTGGTTCGTCTTCAGTTTCTGTGTTAGATTGGGTTATTTTACCCTGAATTGGGTATAAAAACATGCTTATGCATGCTTTTCGGTAGTATAGCGCATAGAATGTAGTCGGGGTGTCTTCTCTAGTACTTGTACGTAATTGCTCAATGAGCTAAAATTGCTAGAGACACAATAATAAGATCACTGTACTCACATGGCCACTACTGGATTGCGGCACAACACCAAGTCATTCTTCACACTTTATCAATCACACACGCTCACACACACCGGATTAACCAGAAACAAACTTCACTCTGACACTACCGTTCGCCATAGCGACTCAATTTCTTAATGTATGGCGCTTCCTTTGTGATTTCGCTAATGTCGAGTGTTTATAAACTCTGCATGTAATAAGGCTTCCTAAAGGAACAATCAACTATAAAATTAAGACAAATGAATCAGTAAAAAGCCATAGCGACTTGGTCGGTGACTATCGTCTGGCGTATAGTCTGTCGAATAAATGTGTTTACATGGGAGATTATTGGGAACTTTTGAAACTCGTTACTGGCATCACTGTCATTAATTTACAGCAAAGTAAAGTAAATTAGTGGTATAGTAACTTAGTGGTGCTGTAAAATAATAACACTTGGTCGATGACTATCGTCTAGCATAGGTACCTCAACCGGCCAATTATCAATTTTACCCTCAAATTTAATGGAAAATAACAACTGACACATTTGTTGTTTACCATGAAGGAAGTAAAAATTTTATAATAATATTTCTTTTTTCCTTCATGTTGTTTACTATCAATCTACCTTCTACATCCGACAAATATAACATTTTTACAAAAGATATTTCTGCGCTCTTGAATGTAAGAAAAGTTTATTTCAAGGCGAGGCACGTTTCCTCACGCGTGAAAACTGTCGAAGGAATATAACCTACAAACGAAATGGCGAAGAAATGTCTCTCCCTGCTTCCATTAAGATAAACCTGTACGCATGACTTCTACCAGCCGAGGAAAAATAGCACTTGTGTTCCAAGACTGAAATACCTAAGTTTAAAACTGTTTAGGTTCCTTACCTATTAAAAATGATTTTCTATTGTGACTATATGACATTTTAGGATATAGATAATTAAATAGTGACATAATTTTATAATACTACTAGCTGTCCGCCCACGGCTACGCCCGCGGGATGAAAAATAGATGTTGGCCGATTCTCAGACCTACTGAATACGCTCCCAAAATTTCATGAGAATCGGTCTAGCCGTTTCGGAGGAGTATGGAATCGAACACTGTGACACGAGAATTTTATATATAAGATTTAGAATACGTTCATTACAAGTTTTTCAGGTCGGCGATGTCGGTAACTTTATGTAGCGGATTCTAGAAAATTTCTAGAACTTACTCAACTACAATGAAGCAACCTTTAAAGATATAGAGCTGATATATAGTGTTGAGATTCGTTTAGAAATGGGAATGATAAACATTTTTATATTATGTCATGTTGCTGACTATAAGTATATTTATACAACCTTCGTTAAACCATTGTAATAAATCCTTTACACAGGGAATCCCTGTATATAATCCCTCATCGAAACATTTCCCGGACAAAGTACAGAAGCCAACACATGCGTTTAGACACTTGCACCACGAAATTCACACCTACCGCTACGGAATAAGGGCGCTCTAAAGGTTATAATCTCCAGCCGCATGTGCTGGCTACTGTAGGTACCTGCAGATTCTTGACAAACTCATCAAACCTTTGATAAGGGTCTACAGAAGTCCCTTTATTAATTAAAATGACGTCACAGGAACTGTAATAAAACTTGCTGATGGCTTGGATAAGTCAAATAAACGTAATTAAATTGAAGATAACTTGAATCACAATACCTTTCATGCTTTCAAGAAATTTTTTAGTCATCCATTTGTGTTTGATGAAAATAATCATCGGTTAAAATCAGCCATTCTTTTTCTATTAACTAGCTGTCTGCCCATGGCTACGCCCGCTTTTTTTTTCCCATGGTAAAAGTATTTAAATGTTGACCGGGGATACAATGCACCTACCACCATTCCAAGTTTCATTTAAATCGGTCCAACAACGGTTCCAGAGATTAGCGTCTACAAACAGACAGTCAGACGGTAATTTTATTCAAACTTGTATTTTTGTGTTCAGCTACACTCCCTTTATCACCTACAATCAGTTTTATGAAAAGCAAATCAAAGACACGCCGATTTTTCAGTTTTCTTATAGTATAGATAGAATAGATAGAAGAAGATATATATGGACGGACTCTACATTATATATTAATTAAAAACCATAAAAAATCTAAAAAACTCTGCATACATCTTAAGTAGCATTTTCACCACCAGAATACCTAAGCGGCTTTTATAAAAACATGGTATGTATACGTCTTAGAGTATAAATAGAAAAAGTATACGTATATTCCTTGACATAACTATAACCAACCCATCCGTAACATTTACCCCTTGCCTGCGTCTTGGCGCTGAGACAAAGCACAAAACAGCTCTTGCGTTTACTTTACCCGCAGGCGCTAGTATAACGTTTCTATTGTACCTACTCATTATGAATAGTAGTTTATGCAAATATGTGACTTATTATTATCCAAAGACTTACGGTTCTGTACTATTGTCGTATGTTGGATGTAAGGGAGCTTAAATACAATACAACACAATAAGTAATTTATAACATCACAGTACGGTCCACTTACACAAGAGAAGTTTTCAATTTTAAGCCCTAAGGCTGAGGCTTGACGGGCATAATTTTTTTGATTTGTGGGTCGCGTTTTTTCTGTTACGCAATTTCGGTTTCATACAAAATGCAAAACTCGTGTTGAGTTTTGTATAAAACCGAACGTAGCAGATTTCGTACGACCGAAAAAACGCGTCTCACAACTAAAAAAATTACACTCTTCTGGCCTCAGCCTAACAGTTTGAGGAAAATCTTTTATTATTGAGCACTAATATCAGTGCCAAGTCCCACCTAAAACAATACAAACGAAGCAGCACATGCGGTTAGACATTTACACTACGAAATTCACCCCTACCGCTACGGAATACGGGCGCTCTCAAGTCGTAAAGTCCAGTTACTATCTAGTTACCCGAATTGATTATGGGTAGTTAGGAAGCGAAACCAAAAACTACTGCGATCTATACTTGCCAGCCAAACGTAGGGGATATTGCAACATATATTATCCCTTTGAAGGAAGGGTTATTGTACCAGGAATTATGCCATTATCATTACTTCTCTGACCTCTTCTGACGTGGCAGGCAACTCCGCTAGGCTGCTTTTCCACCAGAGCTGTGCGAGGTAGCTAAGCGGTGTGCGAGGAAAAAATCCACCAATAGAATCACTAGGCTAGGTTGGTAAATGAAGTGATTCTATTAGTGGATTTTTTCCTCGCACACCGCTTAGCTACCTCGCACAGCTCTGATGGAAAAGCAGCCTTAACAGCTCATATTATGTTCCCACCGTGGCGCGTGGTGATCGAGCCTACTATCTTGAAATCAGGGTGAATCAGGCCAGGCCCAGTGCGGGTTGGTCAACTGCACACACACCCTTTTAATTACTTCAGAGATGTGCAGGTTTCCTCAGGATGTACTCACCGTAAGAACGTTGAATGAACGTACATATAATGAATTCGAAAATCGAATTCGTACGTGCCGAAGCTTGAACCCGCGAACTTCCGAATGGAAGTTAACGGCCCTAGCCACTTAGCCGCTGACGCTCTGCACGCACCTGTAGCTGTTAGCAACATCTTATCTTAATCTTTGCAATAAAAACGGCCCACTTACAAGATTGTTTTGTAATTCCCTACAGTCTGTCCAGTCTTTAATTAGTGCTATAAAACGGTTTAATCTTTTAGCTTAGCAAATACCTGCAACAATGTTGGTAACAGCCCGCCTCGAGGGGTCGTTTTCTTTGAATTATATTCTTTGTAAGTCGCGGAATACTGGAAAAAAGAAAATGAATAAGTGATTCGTTTTCTGTGTAAAGAAAGAGCTAGGGAGTATGTTCTGATATTATTCTCATTGGCCTCTCAAAGCTTAAACAAATACTTGCGCCAAAGAACTTTGGTAACTCTGCGTCGAAGTGAACAAACGTAATTTACTGTCCTATTCGAAGATAGCGGGAATATTAATCAACATGCGGCTAAGCCTTTGTTGTTTTTCAAATTTCCCTGGTTTTTCGCTGGACAAAATACTCCTCTAAAGATCTCTACAACGATCGCCCACATCCAGCGGCTTAGGTATAGTGATAAAAATGAATTATCGAAATACTGAAATTATTTTAGAACGGCTGCATCAATTGGAAATTTTTTTTCTTCTGTGTTTTATTGCCAGGACAAGGGTTGTCAATATTCGTGAATAAACATGCTTGACGTAGGAATTTTGTGCAAAAAATCCAAATCAGCTAAAATTCAAATAACCATGAAAATAACCTGGAATTTCTAGAAAATTCAGGTGAATTTTCAGGTGGAAAGTGGTCGTTAGGAGCCGCTGAGTACCAGGGCTGCAGAGTCACTGAGAGCCTCGCGCTGACGGAAATTGCATTTCCGAACGACGCCGGAGAGCATCCCATCCAATCCACATATTATAGGGTCCCTCAAACGATAATTTGGAAATGATAATATTTACATTATTGATGCAAAAAATATTAGTTACTTTAGATACCTATTTGAAGAGATCAGAGCGTGAAATAATTTACAAAACATGTAAATATTGTCCAATACTTTTCCTTTTAATCTTCGTGTTCAAAAAAGAAAATTTACAAATAGTCGTAAAAAAGTTATAACTTCTTTCTCATCATTACATTAATACAATAGTATGGGAAAATTCTGAGTGTAAAATACCCGTTTATTCACTCCTTTCAAGGGATGCGATCGTATAATTCCGTTATGGATATTGTGGAGGGAGACAGAGTCATCTGCGATGCATTCATCGGAAAACTTTATGGAACGTAAATCGAAGATTGATGGTCTGCCATTTTATGGTTAGAAAATATAAACGTAAATACGAGTAGTTTATGATATACTAGAATTTTGCTGATTCCGGATGTATTGCTATCGAGTTTCTTTTATTCCTTTTATTTTTTCTTATCTTGTTTTTGTTTATTTGCTTTTTATCTATTAATTGTGTTATTTATCTTTACATCGAAAAAAATGCTAAAAATCGAGGCAGGGGGATGTAAGAAGTGATAAACAACACATCCAGCTTTTTTTAATTTTTTAGTTTCTCTGATTGTCTGTTTGTACAGGCTAATCTCCGAAACTGTTGGAGCGATTTGAATGAAATTTTGTAGGGTGGTACCTTATAACCCTGGTCAACATCTTAGATAGGTTTTACCGCGGAAAAATATCTTGTTCCTACTGGAAACTGCACGGAAAAGTAAAAAAACAACGCGGACGTAGCCTCAGGTGGACAGCTAGTGGCGAATCTGGCGAATAAATAAAATGCGGTTGAGGAAGAGTGTTGGCGACATCAGCAACAGCGACTATTATACTATCATAACAACTTCAAAACACAATCTTTTAGGCCCGTCGCGGGTAGGTTCATATAATATTTACATACAGACACGCGCGCGGGTGCCCGCGCCGTGCACCCGCGCATGTTTTAGCGGACGCCCTCAATTCTGCATAATGCAAGCTTAACAAAAACTTAAAGACATAATATACAGATACTCAATCAATTGTTTTCAGCAACTTTCCAATAGAAACTTTTCCCGCAAACGAAATATAAATTTGTCTTCTCCAAAACCGTCCTTTTAAAATGACTTTTTGTATGAGAGAGTCGAATTTTTTCTAATACTGTCAATTAAGCGCGTCCTCATAATTATTCTGAGCCGCAATTTAAACCCTGTCTAAGGATAAATATATATATT
The DNA here is from genome assembly GCA_948473455.1 of Teleiodes luculella. Classification (NCBI taxonomy): domain Eukaryota; kingdom Metazoa; phylum Arthropoda; class Insecta; order Lepidoptera; family Gelechiidae; genus Teleiodes; species Teleiodes luculella. The sequence continues at coordinate 2,565,538 of OX419583.1, read as the reverse complement.
ATGAGGACATCTCACACATGGCCATCTGACCTTAAACTTGACATAGCCTGTACTATGTGTGTTAGGTAGCTGATATACTCGTACATACATATTATAAAATATATCATATCCAGACACAAAAGAAAAAACAAGTGCTTATCACACAAATATTTGATCTGGGCGGGATTCGAACCCGCGACCCTTTACTTCGAAGGCAGGCACAGTACCGACTAGGCTACGGGGCCGTCAATATAGCCCGCCAGCCACATTTCCTGCATTGGTTTCATTGAGAAATGACGCACAACTACTAGAGAAGATACCTCGAAAATGGCGGCTGCCCAATAATGCACATATTACACAGTTCATATTACTATGAACTGTACTACTTACTTGTATTGTATTGTATGAGTGCGATTCGCGGGTGTCGTCTCTATGTACGCTAGTACAAGTAGTTCAATGATTGGTTTTCTTCAAATAAAACTACTAGGAAAAGCTCTCGGTGTGAAGGGATCTATGACGTCACGTTTCATGAGCTCGCGCCTCGCTCGTGACGTCACTTCGCTGCGGATTTCTTGAACAGCGCTTTCCCTCTGAGCCAATAAATAACATTTTGACAATCATTTGGAAAGATATACCTAAATATGTAAGTAAATAACAAATAAACAGTATTAAAACAATACAATAGACGACTGCACAGGTAAAAATAATGTGTATAATTTATGTGAGACCCAAATAAAAATCTAACAGAAAACTATTGCCAACCTTAACCCATGCAAGTTACCTTTAGGCGAGCTTGGTCAATTTCTCAGATAGTCAATTTAGAGGCACGTCATATTCTTTGTACGTTATTTTCTAGGTTAGTCATATTCTAGGTAGGTCAACTTCGAGGGACGTCATTTTCTAGGCTAGTCATCTTCTAAGTAGGTCAACTTCGCAGGACGTCATTTTCTGGGTTAGTCATCTGCTGAGTAGGTCAACTTCGCGGGACGTCATTTTCTGGGTTAGTCATCCTTAATTAGGTCTTTATACCGTGGGAATGAGGCGTTTTCTTTATTTGCTCTTGCTTGACTGTATCAAAAATAGATTAACAACAATCTGAATATTAATCTAGTCGTTTGAATGAAGAAAACACAAATAATACTTACATGGTATATAATTTTAAATTAATACTTAATTATGTTATAGTATTATCTGAAAAGTCTTCTATACTCGTATAAAACTGAAAAAATCTTACAACAAAATCCTGCTCAGCTTTATTTATAAGCTAGTACAGCACCTGCTTTTAAAAAGTAGTTTAACATTTGCAATGTTTTAATTAGGAATAAACCTGAGCTCTAGAGAATTGAAGTAAAGCTACAAAGTTCTAAAAGGAAATGCAACTGCAAAGGTACATACAACAAACGATAAACAAATGATGCTCGAACATTATAAACTCTGCATTTTCTGATACGTCGGTGGCCCATTCGTGAGATGAGTGGGTTTAAATATCTTTATTGCACAAAACAAACATACATTTGATACCTATAGCTAGTGTACAAAGGCGAGCTTATCTCTATAAGAGATCTCTTCCAGCCAGCCAAATCTCGGCACATACCAAAGTGTTTTTAATTTTCGATTTCATATGTATACGTTTATTTACGGTGAAGGAAAACATCATGATACCTGCAAAGAAAATTAAAGGTTGTGTGTGAAGTCAACTAACATTCACTGTGCCAGCGTGGTCGCTTACGGTTTGTTTCACCTGGAACGACCACTGTTAGCGAGCAGGGACTGTATATGGCTACTGTATACATATTTGAGAATCACCAGAAAAGACCCAGATCCGCACCCAGGTGGGTCGGACCGATGGGGTTTCATAGGAGATTCCAACCTACAGGTGTGGTATGATTCCCCAGAAAATGGACCATCTCATTAGCTGCCTATCTTGTCCTGTCGCCTGCACGCGAGAGGACTTGATGAAGGCTACTGACGACGCAAGGGCGTGGCTGGTTTCTGGGCCGAGACTGTCTGAGTTTGCTGTCGACTCGAAAAGAAGAAGACCGGGATTTTACAATCTCAATCATTTTCTGAATCTCAGTTGTTCTTACTTACACATGTACCGTGAAAGCAAAAGGTAGGGTATGTACATAATATATGTAGGTAGTGTATAATAAATAACCATTTTAATAATTTGTTTTTGTTGACTGTACCTTCGATTCACAGAACATGCAGTTACGTTAATGTACAGGTGGGACGTGGGATTGTTAATAGGAGCTAATTAGAAGCCTTAACTGCACTGTTAGCGAAGCCTTAGAGAAAAATTTTCATTTGCGCCGCATTTAAACTTTTCACCTTTAAAATACCTCATGCCATAAACAAGTCAAAAGTTTTGTATGAAAATATCATAGAAGATTTTTAGACAAGCTCTCAACGCCTGTTTAACTTTTTTATGGCAACACAGAATAAGTCGCAAGCGCAACAGAAAATGAGCTAATGGGTGCTAATGGTAGAAGGAGTAAAAGTATCCCGTAATAGATTCTACTGGATCGTGAGTGCTACGGATATAATCTAGCGCGGCACGGCGGCGGCGGCGCGTAGCAATGTTGCTTACTACGAGCGGCGAGTGCGTGGCAATGTTGCTTGCTACGGGCGGCGAAGAACTTACAAATAACTTTTTCTTTTTAACAAACCGTTGAGTTGCACCATTGAGTTAAATAGATCTCAGCATACTAATGGATAGTGATAATTGGGTATAAGTAATTAATGGTCAATAATACTCGGACATTAATAAAAATTAAGATAATGAATAGGCGAAAATAAGTCTGCAAGCCGATTTCATCTTTTGAAATGAAAATGGTGTCAAATTCATCATAAAAATATGGAATACGTCTTGCCACTCTACTCCGTGAGAATACTTATATAATATTATTAGAATACATTATAATAGTGAACACAAGAGCATTTTTTATTTATTACTATGTTTTGCCACGGCACATAGTCACATTTCAAATCGCAGTGCTAGCGTGCAAACGGAACTGAGTTTACAAAACCAAACAAGATTTGTAAAAAAAAACATCAACATCTTCGGGAACGCATTTTACTAGCAAACAGGTTTCCTCTTCGCCCGTTTCCTAAAGTGCTGCACAAACTGTCCAGAGCTAACTGCTAGCCAAACGAAAAACCAATCTATGCCTTCAATAATATGAGCCATTTGCACAGGTGTAGCATTGTGTTTAGGTAAAGCCAGTTTTAAATCACATCGCTTCTTACTATCTGTTATAAAGTTATAATTATAATAGTAACTTAATCGGAATCGGACGTAGTACTTAACCGCTCGTCTGCTTCATGATGTTTTTCCGTATTAACGCGCTAGGCCTAGGTCTCCCTCGAGCCGCCCCTAGACGCGTTGATACTACTCTGGGGTAGAACCTATCGCTCACTCGCAAGTCCGGTGAAGCTTGATTCGTCGTACTTTTTCGACAGCATAGGTCCATTAAAAAAAACCGTTCTATCCCTGTCTTTGCCACATAAATAAAAAGCACGCCAATGTTATAAAACAAAATAATGTGCAGAACATAAACTACATAAATCTGTTGTCTCATTATCGTAATGTCGTAGCCGTACTCTCGAACATCGATCAATGTTCCTTCCAGCACGCAATCACATTACTTCCATATGAAATCAGAACGCTTCCAAAATATTGTATCTTGCTTGACGTTTACTTAAGACTATGCCGTTGCTAAGGTTTTACTTGCCGATATTGGGAACGAAAACACCTGAAACGTTATTTAGACTTCTATTCAAATATTATAAAGAGAAAAGATTTTGATTGTTTGTTAGCATTGACGCATTGATTAGGTAGGCTCTGAAACTACTGAACCGATTTCAAAAATTCTTTCACTGTTGGGAGCTACACTATAAATAAGATAATTTCTATTTAAAAAATATAGGGTTCCTTGCTTAAACTTCAATTCAATGTAACACATGGTGTGAAAAATTACCTAAAATATTCCTAATAATTGAATAGGCTCCGAAATTAATGAACGGATTCTGATAAAACTTGGTACAAAGATATAATAAACCTTGCGGATTAACATAGGCTACCTTTTACTGCGGGAAAATTTCTGATATACCTAGAATCAAGCTATATGTACATACTTCTTCTTCTTCTTACTTCTAAGGATCAATCTGTCCATAGTTGGCCGTACATAATATTAGATTGTGAGAAACCGACAGGCTGTCACATAGATATTGTATACATATAATGTTACGGACACCTCCAGGATATTAGATTCCAGTAATCTTGTTTCAAAAGGAAAGGAAAATGTCGATTTCACGGCTATGAATCAAACAGCGCCTTATTAAAATTTCACCTCAGTTCAGCTATTATGCTGAAATAGATATTGCTTTAATATTTATCTCAGGCGCTTTTGTTTTTCTCATTGGACTCTTCCATCAAAAGAAGTTTAAAGAAAAAATAATAATTTCTGAGTAGAAAAAAGTGAAAGGGTTTCATTCTGGAGGCTAAAGTTAAAAATTTAAAATCCCGGTTATATTTGATGGGGCACCATTTTAATAAACTGCTTTGTTATTTTTATAACAAACTAGCTTTGCGATATTCCCGTGGGAATGAGGAATTATCCCGCGGTAAAAGGTGACCGAAGAACCGTCTGCAAAGTATTAGAAAAAAAAAAAAGAATAAAATCGGTACAACCGTTCTCAAGTTATAATATAACGTAACCGGGAGAAATAGGGGTTAATTTTTTTTATATGCATAGATGTTCTCATCATTTAGTAAATATTTTTCTAATAAGTTTATTTAATGACTCAAATAGAACAATAGCACACAATAATTACCTATCCTATAGTTACGTTAGGCTACGATACTCATCTTTTTAGCTTCGAGCAGAGATATTACAAATGTAACCCATCTTCAGTTTTTTTTTTGTCCTCCTGTCGTATTGTTTCTTAGAAGGTCCATTGAAGACTCTGTCCCTGTCTCCATGTTTTATAAATATTAATGGATAATAATAGGTACTCTAATAATTCATGTCTTAAATAAAAGCATGTGACGCCTAATTGTCTCCGAAACTCTCCTGAGGGAGAGATTTTATTTCCCTAGCAACGTCTCCAAACGCCTCGAATATTAGCAGAAAACTTTTCAAATTACTAAATTGTGCTCTATCGGAGCGAAGAAATAGGTGAGCGTAGAATTTGCCACGAAATTTTACGTCGTAGACTTCGTAGCGCATTAGTTCAAAAAATATTTTTTGCAATAGTATTTGCTAAAAAAAAAGTATTTGCTAAACGTAAGTTAACGTAGCAAAAAGCCAACATTACGTGGTGTTCCCAGGCGGTCACCCATCCAAGTACTGACCACGCCCGATGTTGCTTAACTTCGGTGATCGGACGAGAACCGGTGTTTTCAACATGGTATGAACGTTGGCGACTGCAAGACTGAATTTTACGAACATAATTGGAGTTAACAATATGACGTCATAAGAAAGTCCCTGCTCAAGTAGGTACTACTATTTGGTATTCTGTGGCTCAAGTCTTGGTATCTGCAGTAGGTACAAGACAGCAAAATGCATTTCAATAGTAACGCTCACATTATTTTCGACCTTTCTTGAGCAATGAATAGAAAAATAGAACAAAGGGAGGGAAGGTAAAACATTAAGATTATTTGCTACGAATTGCTACGCCATAGATTCCGTAGCATTTGGTTCCAGGAATTATTTATTTGTAAATAATTTAAATTTATGACAAAAATGTATTTAGCAAAAAGCCAACATTACGTGGTGTTCCCAGGCGGTCACCCATCCAAGTACTGACCACGCCCGATGTTGCTTAACTTCGGTGATCGGACGAGAACCGGTGTTTTCAACATGGTATGAACGTTGGCGACCAAAGAGATTAATTTTACGAACATATCCGCAGCATCATCATCATTGGCCTTTTTTGTCTTGTCAGACGTTCTTATGAAAGCCACTGCTTATTGGCTTGGTATCTCTGCAGCACAAGACATCGCAAAATGTATTTTAATAGCATCATTGCTCACATTATTTTCGACCTTTCCCGTGCAATGATTAGAAAAAAAACAAAGGAAGAAAAGGTAAAACATTAAAGAGATTAATTTGCTACGAAATGCTACGCCGTAGACTTCGTAGCATATTGGCTCCAGGAATTATTTTTTGCAATAGTAACTGCTATGGCAATAAAATTGATATTATTATGGAAAAAGTATTTGGCAAAAAGCCAACATTACGTGGTGTTCCCAGGCGGTCACCCATCCAAGTACTGACCACGCCCGATGTTGCTTAACTTCGGTGATCGGACGAGAACCGGTGTTTTCAACATGGTATGAACGTTGGCGATCAACGAGATTAATTTTACGAACATAATTATCATATCATCATTATCATCATTTGCCTTTTTCGTCTTGTCAATTAGCGTTTTATATCCCTTTGGTACATAAAGTCTACTAAACCAAAATGACCACCTTACCAAAATGACCACTTTTTCATAAAGACTACGACATTTTTCAAAATGACCACTTACCCTATGATGTCCTATGAAAGCCACTGCTTATTAGCTTGGTATCTCTGCAGCACGAGACATAGCAAAATGTATTTTAATAGCATCATCTCTCACATTATTTTTGACGTTTCCCGTGCAGTGATTAGAAAAAAAAAACAAAGGAAGGAAAGGTAAAACATTAAAGAGATTATTTTGCTACGAAATGCTACGCCGCAGACTTCGTAGCATATTGGCTCCAGGAATTATTTTTGCAATAGTAACTGTTATGGTAATAAAATTGATATTATTATGGAAAAAGTATTTGGCAAAAAGCCAACATTACGTGGTGTTCCCAGGCGGTCACCCATCCAAGTACTGACCACGCCCGATGTTGCTTAACTTCGGTGATCGGACGAGAACCGGTGTTTTCAACATGGTATGAACGTTGGCGATAAGCATTTCGAATTTTATGAATTGGTTTGAATTGGCTACATGACGTCATAACATAGCCATCTGAACAAACACACATCCACGTTACATCACTTAGGTACTTTAGTTCTTTTTAACCGACTTCATTATTATTCTTTTTTGTATGGCAGGTGCTTGCAGGTTGCCTTACGATGTTTTTATGATGTTGTATCTGTTTTTGTGTTTCTGTTTGTGTGCAATATAGTATATTTCATTACAAGTGCGGAAAGGCTGTCATTGCAAAGAGTTCCGACAAATGTGTACCCGAGCCGAGGCGCAGCCGAAGGCGAGGGTAGACAGTCGGAACTAGGGAATGCAATCTTGGACCAAGATTGACTATTCAAGATCTTGGCGTCTTTTTTCTGATTCAAGATTGGTCAGTTCGAGATCTTGTTGAGATTCGGGTCGAGATCTTAGTCGCGAATCAAGATTTTCGGGATTTTCGAGATTGAGCAGAATAATTGAAAAAAATGCGTTTTTTGTATCAAATACTGCAAATTGATAGTAACCAGTATTTTAATATTATGTAATAAAATTAAGTATATTTTTCAAATTAAACAATATTGTATGAACACAATAATCAACGTTTATTTTAAAAATGAACAAGAAACAATCAACATTTTAGTGACTTAAATGAAATAATGCAATGAGATCACAAATTATAACCTATAATTTACGTAATTTAATGAAGAACAAAAAGTTTAAACCTTTTGAAAATCCTTTTGAAAATGACTTCTCAAGAAACACAGTACGCTCAAAGTGTCATCACCTAATCGGCACCGTATATCAGTGGCTAAATAGCCCGCGGCTGAAAAGGCCCTTTCTGCCTCCACACTAGTAGAGGCTTTGCCGCGCAGGTATGTACCTACACGTATGACACTTTACGCGCGCTCAGTCTGAAAATCTCGAAATCTTGTTACAATCTTGGACTGTTTTGTCAAGATCGCGAACAGGATTTCGAAATTCAAGATTGATGGCTTGCAAGATTGAATCTTGGAAAATCACTCAAGATCTTGGCAAGATCAAGATTCCATTCCCTAGTCGGAACGAGTTGCAATGACGGTTCCGCACGTGTACTGAACGACTATTTTTAATACAGTTACGAAAAAATGAAGAAATTTAATATTATAATAAAAACATAATAAAAAAAAATGACGCCAACCGTAGAATATAAGCAGAGATTTTTTTTCTTCACCCATTCTGGCAGACAAAGGGAACTAAAATCAAAGTCATCATTCCATGGAATTCTGACAGCTGTCAAATTTTGACATTCCAGGTGCCACAAACCTTTATTACGACAATCGTAAATTTATATAATTAAAAACTATGGACTCTGTCGCGTTCTGACACCTCAAACTTTTCGCCTTATTTACTGAATAGATTTGAAAAATTGGGAATAAAGATGTATTATTATTTCTACGTTTTGGTAATATATTAATGATTGCAGCATTAACCAAAGCAAACATACCGTGAAATTAAACTTCGATAAAGTTAATCTTCGAGTCATAGTATATTATGTTTACTTAGACAAGATTTTTAACTTCTTTAGCTATAATTATCTCTTAAGTATAATAGGTAAAAAACATATAAATACCTACAACAAAACAACTGAGAATAGTTTTTTTTCATTTCATTTCTTTTCATTTCTATAGAAAAACTCGTGTACCTTCCGCCGAATGGCAGCGAAGGTAAATTCGTCATATTTGTTAAAAAATGGTAGCTTAGGACCCGTCTTTTTAGGCTTATGCAGCTCCTTCGTAGATTTGTATTCTTTTGTGATATTATATACACTTTACAAAGCCACGCCAGTCATCTCCGAGGTCTTTTTAGCGCATTCCGTTGCACTCCACTCGACTGCTTTTGGCCAATTTTCGATATTGTATTTATAAGGGCTCAAAATAACAGATTTTTCTTGAACCGAAAAGACACCCCGAGGACGCTTCTTTATGGGTGAAAGAAAGTCCACATCTTGTGTAGGGTCAGAAGAGACCATTTCACGTGACGGACCAGGTTGTGGATCCATCGTTTCTTACCAAAAAGAAAACACAAAATAACAAAACAACACAGATAACAAATAAAACAAAACACAGGTAACAGAATAAGATAACAAATAAATCAACGAATTTCGACAGCAGCGAAAGAGGAGCACATTCAAGCATTCATAGAAGCCGAATGAATAAATAATTTGACATGACATGACGTAGCATTTTCGTTTTTTTTTTTACTATGGACAAAGAGGTTTCATACATCTGAAATGATACCATTACTAAAATAAATTAAATGTCGTGCAAAACGTAACTCAGTTAATTTGTTTAGTTTAAAATTAAATAGCCATGTTTTTATATCACACATGTGGATGCCCTATATTTTCTCATTGATAATCTGAAAATAATTAACGTATCTATTTGATTTTACTACAATGTGTTGGGACAGATTTTTAATTGGCAACATATTATGAAATGTCAGGATTCCATTGAATGATGACTTTGACTTCAGCCAAGTCTACAATTTTTTTTATTGATATGAAATGAAAATGAAATTTAATAAGATGAATTAAAATGAAACCTAACCTAACTCATTCAATCAAATCATTAAATCTGACATTTAACAAATTAGTAGCTCCTTTTTAGAAATATACGTATTTGCTTGAATCATAAAAACTTTTATGATTTTTTTTAGTAAAAACTTCGTGGTTTTTCTTTTTAATAGACATTATTTTGACAGTTGGGAAAGAGAACGCACGAGTGCGGGAAAGGTAAAAAAAAAGCACGAGTATGTAATAGCCCACTTCCCGAACGCTATACGACCCTGCAATACGCCACTTTTTGAGCAACTGTATTAAAAAAGATTTTCTTTATTTTTGATTTCATGTTTCACCGTAGAGTGTCGAATACATAGTACACATGAATTCGAAAATCGAAAACCCTTTGGGCCCTAGCCAGTTGGCCTCCGACACTAGGTGTGTATGTACTTACTTACTTAATTGTATTTATATAATGCCTTCAAAATGTACCTGATAAAACTAAAGACAATGCGAGCACGGAGTGGCAAGAGCGTGCCTTATCTTTAGATCAAAGTAACTCCATCTCATCGCTTCGAGTTAATATCTGAAGACCCTTCACTACGATAAAGATTCGCTTTGCAATAAATTTATAGTTATAAATTACCATAATAATGCAGCAAACTTCATTTATTCTTATTTTAAAAAAAGAAAAACATTATCTACTACGATCATTTTTTCGCGGGTAGGAGGTTAAAAAAGTCAGATGTTCATTTTATACATAAATTTTAATAATATTTAAATAAATATAAATAACAACATATTTTTAGTAAATTTATTAAATTATGATTAGGTAGTGTGCAGTTACCTGCTGTAGCCATTATCTCTTCTTCTGGAAGCTTTTTTCATATATTATCACCACTGAACTAGTTTCACTTAAGTTTCACTTCACAACCGATGGAGCACATCAAGGACACTATCGAGTCACTGCAGTCCACCTTTAACAGACGGATGGCCGCTTTTGAAGAGGAGCTCAGGAAGGATTCAGGCGCCGGGACGGGTGCAACTGATACCATATCTTCAGACTTTCTGCAATTCCGGACCTTCATTATAGCATCACTCTCCACACTACAAGCACAGGTGGAGTTATTGTCAATGGACATTGACAGGATGGAGATGCGGAGCAGAAGAAAAATGCTGTTACTGCATGGTGTCCCTGAGCGCAAGGAGCAGGATGGTATTGCAGTGGCAATCGAGGTGGCCCACAAACATCTCTCGGGTGTTCCGTTGAAGCGAGAGGATATCCGTCGGGCTCATCGAATGGGGCGCAGTCCAGGTACTAATGACAAGCCACGGCCTTTGCTGGTCAAGTTTTCCAGTGTCAGCCTTCGTGATGAAGTGTGGGCGAGCAAGACTGGGCTTAAGGGCAGTGGTGTTACTCTCTCAGAATTTCTTACGCAAAAGCGTCACAAGCTCTTTAAGCTGGCTCGTCAGAAGTTGGGCGTATCCAAATGCTGGACCCAGGGAGGACGCATCACTGCTCTGGGAGCGGATGGAAAGCGTTACTACATTGTCACCATGAAGGATTTGGAGAGGCTGTGTTCCATGCTTGAGCCTGAGGACGTGGTGACGGATGGAAGTCCGCGGTTAACGACGTTGGGGTCCCCGGGCATGCCAGGTACTGCGACGAAGGCGGGTGGCTCGGAAGTGAAAACTTCCAGTGTCCGCGAACCGTCTGTGAGGCGAGCTCGGGCTGCTGCTGCTTCTGCAAGGAAGTGAGAAGTTCTTAGAACACTGTTGGGTTTATATTTTATAGTGTAGGTTAAATCAACATCACTTTTTATTTACCAACCCATTTTTTATTCCTGTGTGCTTGCAGGGTAAATAAGTTTTTTTCGAAATTCTTCCGTTGCTTTAGCTTCAATCAATTCTTTAAATAACAAAATTACCCACTACTATTTGTAAATCTATTCAATCCAATTCAATGTGATATTCCGTATTATTTTATATTGAGTCAGTCAAACAAAATTGTCACTCACTCAAATGTCAATGTTTGTTTGTTTTATTATTTCATACTTTCTTAGCAGAGAAAGGCAATGGATTCAATTTATGCGGCCTAACTATAAAAAAAAATTCTCTACGTTTTTATGCCGCACTGTATGTTGTACGTAGAAGCTTGATTCCCTCTTTGTCGATGTCTTTTCTTTGTATTATTTTAACACAGTTTTATGTATTCTTCTCAAGGCTGCTGGCGGGTAACTGGATACTTGCACATTTTACCTACCTTGGTAGGTTATATTATTTTAAAATATTATTTTAATAGTTTTATTGTTATTTTAAGTCTATTTTATTTTATTTATCTATTTAGGTGTTCGAGCCTTTGCTTGACCCACTTGTGAGATTACCCCCCCGAATTTTGCGCGTTTGCAGTGTGAATCTACCCTCTATATGTATGTTTTGGTCACGTGACCGATGTTCACCGAGTCGCCGCCATCGCCGGTCGACGATTGCTTGTCAGTACGTCTTCGAATTTTGTCGCGTGCGCAGTGTGATAAAAGAAAATATTATTATTCATAATTATTCATTATTATTCATAATTTACTTTATTGGATTGAACTTTATCGAGCGTGAAAAATATAAGGTAAGAATCTTTAAATTCTAAGAACAGTATATTTTAAGATTGTAGTGCGAATTTTAAGAATGGTGAAGGAAATACGCTTATTGTAGGCGGCCTGCTTATAGTGAATGCCCGCTCCTCGGACGGCAGACTCACTTACAGCATTCTGTATATCCGCGTCATCCGCGTGGATCAGCCGTTTAACCTTGTCGGCTACCGGCGTCCACGTGGACCAGCCGTCAGGCCCTGTCGGCTGACGGCTGCGCAGCCGACGTGTCGGCTACCTACAGAATTCAAACGCAACGTTTGATTTGTTTACCCATCGACTATTCATGGGTCGCTTGCAGACCACGTGGGCTGCGCAGCCGGCGTCATCTACCGCCTTTTAGCGCTCTGCAAGCCATACTTATATTTTATTAACGATAAGTTTTGATCTATTTCAGATCATGACCGAACCAAGAACGACCTTGGGTTCATTAACCTCTTGGGAACCACCTCCTGATGAAGAGCAATTCTTTAAAAATATGATCGATGTCCTGGATGAGTATTACCCAGAAAATTGGGCGAATTGGGAGATAAATGATGTCAGCTACGAAGACTTGTTTGGCGATAATATATCTTCGGACGACGAAAACCGCCTGAGATTTGCCATACCTACAGTTCACTTGGCTCAAATCTTTAACAGTTCATCTTTAAGTGAACGGAAGTATAAACTTATTAAGCGGACCATGCTCAGATGGCCTCTGGGAAGAGCACTCATTTATTCGCCACTTAGTACGATGAAGAAAATTCACCCAACGGACGCGTTCAACGGGTTCGCAGAGCACTTACTTTCTTTGAAGAGGCACTTAATTTCGAGGCATGAGGCTGCCACAATGCTGAGAAATGTCACTGACCCAAATATTTCGCCGTCGTCCCCATCTATTGCTTCTTCAAGCCGCACTACATCCCACGTCAATCCTACGTCGAGAAAGAGACCTCATAGTCCGGAACCTTCTACGAAATTCGAAAGCTTCATGGAACAGCAAAATAAAATCCTAGAACAATTACTCAGCGTTTCAAAACAGCAAACCGACTTATTAACGCAAAACGTCTACAATGACTCCACTAATAACTCTGAGACGGCGGAATCCGTGGATAATAACTCCGGGGAATGGAGAGCACCAGACATAGCAATCGAGCCTCCTGAAGGTCAAGAAAATGTCACACCATCACAGGAAGAAGACGAATTCTTCGATTTCTCTCCAGAAACTAAAGAGACCGAGGCAAAAATAGGTAAAGCTGAGGAGGATTTAGTAAAGCAAGGCATGCATTGCCAAAGACTCGGAGAATCTTCGTGGCAAAACATACGTTACGCTGATGTGCAAAAGCAATTTCAGGCTTCACCAGTATTCACGAATTTGAAGGTCAATAGCAATCTAGCTACTGTTACTCCTAACTGGCAAACAATAGCTTTGCTCGAGAAGATGGACGTATGCCTAGGAGCCATCACACATGGCCTCCTACAACAAAGAAAACATTTCCAGAACATTTACAGCACCGCTTCCCCAGAAATCAAGGGCTACATTGGCAAGAATTTCTTAGCCACAGATTCTCCTTTTCGGCGCACTTCAGACTCACTTCTGCAATATACCTGCGGCAAGAGAGCGGAAATTATCCAACAACGCCGTTCGGTCTATAAACCAACTAACAAAACATTGTGTGAACTTCTTCACTCCATACCTCCTTCCAATACACACCTCTTCTCGGAACCGCAATTGTCGGAACTTGTTAAGGAACAAGGAGGAGTCAACAATTTTTTTCCCACCCGAAGACAATTTTCGTCCGGCGCGTCCAAACTCAGAAATCAGTCCAAAGGGCCCATCAGCCACGAACGCAAAGACAAGCCAAGACCCGCTGATAGAAAAGCAACTTTTCGAGCGCCGGAACAATCGAGGAAGAGATCGTTTACAGCAACAACGACGTCCGGAAAATCAAAAAAGTCTAGATTCGAAGGAAAAGCTAGACAATAAAAATCCAGTTAATTTTAAAGCAGGCCAGGTAAGCGAACATCTGCAAGCTTGGAAAGATCTAGGAGCCTCCCCCGTCATACTATCAATCCTCTCAGGTTACAGAATCCCTTTCGTTCGTTCACCCCCACTGAAAAAATTTGATACCGACTGTGAGAGATTCGCAGTGAAAGCTTCTCCTGATATGTGTTTAGAAATCAAGAAAATGATCGAATCTGGGGCGATTGAAACATGCTCAAGTAGCTCTGGATACCTATCACCCATGTTTTTGAGGAAAAAGTCAGACGGTTCCAATAGGCCCATATTTAACCTTCAGTTACTAAACCAATACCTTGTCCCTCATAAATTCCATCTGATAAATCATTATAAGATACCCTTATGCCTTAAGCAATCTGACTTTATGGTAAAAATTGATTTGTCGCAAGCCTATTTTCATTTGCCTATAGTCAAACACCACAGACGCTTTCTAGCTTTTAACTTTAATAAAACCATTTTCCAAATGACTTGCCTTCCTTTTGGGTTGGCTACTGCTCCATACATTTTTGCAAAGGTAACTAACTGGATCGCAAATTTTTTTTTAGGGACAAAGGCATCAGAGTCACCGTTTACTTAGACGATTTCCTTCTGCTACATCACGATCCGACGGTACTAGCGCAGCAAAGTCACTTTGTACAGGAGACCCTGGTCGCGCTGGGCTGGTGCATAAATTATCGAAAATCCATACTCTCTCCTTCCCGGGTAGTAGAGTACCTGGGGATCCTTTGGAATACCTTACAGAACATCAAACAGCTACCCGACGGAAAGATCACGAAATGCGTCAACTTAATCAAGGATACGCTAAACAATCGTTCATGGACGTGGTGGCTAGCAAAAGTCCTGCTCGGAAATCTGAACTTTGCCTGTTTCATAGTACCGCTGGGAAGACTTCACTGTCGCCAGATTCAAATAGCAGCCAACAAACTCCCCATGGCTCAAAAGCACAAGAGATTTCCTTTGCCAAGCGATGTTGCAATAGAATTGAAATGGTGGCTGGCAAATATAACACAGTCGTCTCCAATTCATCAAAAGGGAGCATCAATTTTCATTACTACAGACGCAGCAAAAAAGGGGTGGGGGGCGACAGTAGGGAACACCAAACTGAGTGGTCTTTGGGACAGCGACCAAATACATTGGCACAGCAATCAAAAAGAACTCTGGGCCGTGCTCGAAACTTTGAAGCGAATGGGTCATCTGCTACAGAACCAGTCAGCAATGATACAGTCGGACAACAGGACCGTTGTGGCTTATATTACCAAACAAGGAGGCACCAAGTCTCTGAGCCTGCTTCACATCACTCAAAAAATCTTAGATCAGGCCAGCAAACACCGAATAAATCTGTTGGCTCGATACCTTCCCGGGAAGTACAATCTATCAGCAGACAGCCTGTCGAGATCAAAAGAACTGCCCGAGTGGTCATTAAGCCAGGAGATATGTCAACGGGTATTCAAGATGTGGGGCAAGCCAGAAGTAGACCTGTTTGCAAGTGCTCAGTCTGCAGTCGTACCTCGCTATGTGAGCGAGGATGCCAGAGACCACAAATGTATCTTCGTAGATGCCTTCAGCCAGTCGTGGAACTTCAAAATAGGTTGGCTTTTCCCTCCACCAGCTCTCATTCCGCGTGTCCTAATACACCTGTCACGATGCAAAGGAACTTACCTTCTTGTAGCTCCAAAATGGGAGAGGACATTCTGGAAGGCAGAATTAATGCAGATAGCCTTAGATCATCCGTTCGAAGTCCCAGACTTACACAAGAATTTAATAGATTTGAGGACAGGCCGTCCCCCTCCTGCAATAAAGGACATGTGTTTGCAGGTCTGGAAGGTACGGGGTGGTCTAGGCTTGTAGAAACTTGGACAGAAGAAAATCAGAAACTTATAGAAAAGTCCTGGCGTGCTTCAACTTTGAAAACCTATGGTCCGATCTGGTCGCGCTGGAAAGCATGGTCTAGGCTAAATAACATTCGACCCGACAGACCAAACCCGGAGGACGTATCAAGATATTTGTGTCACCTTTATCATGACATCAAGTTAGCGGCTAGATCCATTGCCCTACATAAGTCGGTAGTCATCACCTTCGCCAATCCAGAAAAAAGCGTTTCTTTAAGCAGTCATCCTCTCGTAAAGCAAACGCTAAAAGCAATCTCCAATATCCGCCCACCACCTGTCAAGCCGTTAACATGGGAAGTAGGACAACTTATAGATTTCCTTAACAAATACGAATTCGACAGCAACAGCCTATTTCAAGTGTCCCGACACACAGCTGCCCTCTTGCTCCTGGCCTCGGGACGCAGGATTCACGATTTAACTCTGCTGGACATAGGACCTAACTTCTTTGAAGCTCACTCCAATCATCTCGTTTTCTGGCCACAGTTTGGATCAAAGACTGATTCACCTACCTACCAGCAATCAGGGTGGAAACTGTGTAGAAACGAAATCATTAAACTAGACGTAGTTCATTGGATTACCAAACTGATTGACATCGGAAGTAATAGACGTTCTGATAAAACCTCACGTTTATTTATTACCACAAGAGGGGAGGTCAAGAAAGCTTCAAGAGCTATTATTTCCGGTTGGATTCGCAACTTATTTAAGGCTGCTAATATTGCAGCTCCACCTGGTAGCTTTAGAGCGGCAGTTAATACCGACAACTGGATCAATAGAAACCTCAATCTAGACGAGGTACTTTCTAGAGGAAATTGGAGGAGTAAGGATACCTTTTTGAAACATTATTTCAAAGTAGTCCCTCAAAAGAGTATGATGCCCAATCAAACGCATCTAAGTGAATCATTTACGCCTGTTTTATAAATTACTCTTAAGTTCACTTTAATATTTTGTTTTTCATTTCCGTTTGTAAACCTAATTAACACTACAAAATGTTTGTCACAATTTAAAATTACATTTGATTTAATTTATCATTGTCTTTATTTCATACATTATTACCCTCATATACATATACCTTACCTACACAGTACGTCTTGCCATCGCCGGCAGAATATAAACACTTCTCACAAGTGGGTCAAGCAAAGGCTCGAACACCTAAATAGAACCGTTTTCCCCCCGAAGGGTAGAAAACGGATATTTAGGTTTCAGCCGAAGCTTGACCCACTAAAATTTCATTTCTTGCCGGCTTGTGAGAGTACTGACAAGCAATCGTCGACCGGCGATGGCGGCGACTCGGTGAACATCGGTCACGTGACCAAAACATACATATAGAGGGTAGATTCACACTGCAAACGCGCAAAATTCGGGGGGGTAATCTCACAAGTGGGTCAAGCTTCGGCTGAAACCTAAATATCCGTTTTCTACCCTTCGGGGGGAAAACGGTTCTATTTATTTGTTATGGATATCACAATTTGTGACTCTTCCGATTTATTTCATTCTTGTTCTTCAGCCTCTGACTCGGACGATAGTTTTCACAGCACCCCTCCTCCTTTGCGTGATTGCCTGTACAATACCTTTTCAGATGTTCATAAAAATTTCAATGTTGTTCATATTAATGCGCAGAGCATCCCTGCACATCACATGGATATGCTATCTGCATTTGAAACTAAAAATATACACGCAATATTGGTTTCCGAAACTTGGTTAAACCCGTGTCTCGCTTCTACCTCCTTTTCTCTTCCCGGATTTCAACTCGTACGTAACGACCGTGGCAGTCCCACCCATGGCGGTGGAGTAGCCATTTATATTCGTTCACAGATCCCCTTTGAAATAGTTAGTAAGTCACCTCAACCTCCCCCACCAGCTACGGCCGAACACCTCTTTCTTGAAATCTCTCTTTCGCATTGTAAAGTCCTTCTTGGCGTTTTTTATAATCCTTCACTACATAATGACTTCTTTGACTCTTTTGAAAAGCTTCTCGAAGATTTTTCTCCCTCTTATTCCCATTCGATTATTCTAGGTGATTTTAACACTTGTCTCTTAAAAAATGATTACCGGGCGAAAAAGCTTTCATCTTTAGTTAATTCCTGTGATATGCACATTCTTCCATTAAACGCCACCCATAATTTTCCAAATTGCACCCCCTCTCTATTAGACCTTATAATGGTGTCCTCCTGCGCCCACGTAGTCAAGCATGGCCAACTTCCTGCAAATGAATTTTCTTATCACGACCTTGTGTACTTGTCATATCGTGTCCGCCCTCCTAAATTAAAGCCTAAAACCCTCTTTTTACGGAACTTCGCAGGTATGGATACTGACAAACTTACTGCGGATGCTCAGAAAGTGGACTGGTCTGCAATCGATGACCTTGACTCGGTTGACGATCAAGTAGAGCTCTTAAACTCATATCTTACCAAGCTGTATGACTGTCATGCTCCTGTGCGTGCTGTGCGTGTTAAACACCTTCCTGCTCCTTGGCTCAGTGACGAAGTTCGTAGTCTGATGGAGAAAAAGACTCGTGCCAGGGCACGATATAAACGTGAGGCTACTGATCGCAGTCGTGAGATATACAGAGAAGTAAGGAATCGCTGCAATACAAAGATACGGGACATTCAGCGACGCTTTATCCATAAATCAGTTGAGAATGGTGAACCAGCTAAAGTCTGGTCCTTTCTAAATAAAATTGGGGTGGGCAAGTCACGTAATCATTCTTCCCCTAGCAACATTGATATCGAAGCTCTTAATACGTTTTTCTCATCTTCTTCTAATATTGACGGTGCCATTAAATCCAGCACTTTAAAAGATCTTTCACTACTTCCCACTCCTAAGTTATCTTCACCGTTTGTTTTTCGTCAATTCACTGCTAGTGATGTCAAGAAGAGCGTACTTGCCATCTCATCGAATGCCGTCGGCGTTGACTGCATTAGTCGTAAAATGATCGTTCCTCTCATTGATATCCTTGCCCCAGTCATTGCCAATATCCTTAATAAATCCATATCCTCTGGCGTCTTTCCCACCTCGTGGAAAGAAGCACACATTATTCCTTTACCGAAAAAACCTAATCCGTGTTCTCCGTCTGATTATCGCCCTATATCCATTTTACCTTTCCTTTCTAAAGTTCTTGAGAGGCTGGTTCAACAGCAACTAAGTTCATTTCTCTCATTGAACAACCTTTTGAATCCTTACCAATCCGGTTTCCGCCCCGGTCATAGCACGGCAACTGCATTAGTCAAAATTTCTGACGATATTCGGCTGGGTATGGAGGGTCGAATGTTGACCGTGTTGACGTTACTGGATTTCAGTAACGCTTTCAATACGGTTGACTTCGATATTCTACTGGCGATGTTGCGTTCTCTTGACATATCTCCTTCCGTGGTTGACTGGTTTCGTAGTTACCTGTATGGGCGCCGACAGCGCATACGTATTGATGAAATCTTCTCTACGTGGAGTGGTACATCTGCCGGCGTACCGCAGGGAGGCGTCCTGTCCCCTCTGCTTTTTTCTCTTTTTATAAATTCTATTTCACAATCTCTAATTTCTTCCTATCATTTGTATGCAGACGATCTCCAAATTTATTCTCAGGCATCAATCTCTGATCTTCCGACGGCGATTTCAACTACTAATCGAGACCTCGAGAACATATCCAATTGGAGTCATTCCTTCGGACTCAGAGTAAATCCTACGAAGTCTCAGACAATTATTATTGGCAGCCACTGGTATATTTCTCGCATCGACTTCAACTTGTTACCGCCTGTGATTTTTAACGGAGTGAAAATTCCATATAGCGACAAAGTCAAAAACCTCGGAATCACTTTCGATAACTGTCTATCTTGGAAGCCGCAGGTGTCTGAGGTCAGCAGGAAGGTGTTTGCTGCGTACGGTTCGCTTAAACGTTTTAAGAATCTGTTGCCAACCAAAACTAAAATATCTTTAGCTCAATCACTTCTCTTGCCTATTCTGGACTATGCAGATGTGTGCTATCCGGATTTAACAGTTGAGCTCGTAAACAAATTGGAACGTCTGCAGAACATGTGTATCCGTTTTGTTTTTGGCCTGCGAAAGTACGACCATATCTCTGCCTATCGTCGGAAACTTCAATGGCTGCCTATCCGCCTTCGTAGGGACTGTCACATCCTTTCCCTTCTTTACTCTGTCCTGTTCAATCCTAATGCCCCTCCCTATCTCAAAGACCTCTTTATATACCGTTCCGACACCCTTAAACGTAATCTTCGCTCATGCGTAAACCTTTCCCTAACATCTCCTTCTCCTTCTTCTCAGTTTTACTCAAATTCCTTTACTGTCCTTGCTATCCGCCTGTGGAACCACCTTCCTGAATCTATCAGACGCGCGCCGTCGATAGATTCATTTAAAGCCCGTGTCAAAGCGCATTATCTTAACACTTTATCCTCTTCTATAATTTAAATATTTTCCTCTCTTTTACTATGTGATATGTATGTATATTTTACGTATGTATTAGTCTATCTTAGGTATAGTATTTATTTATTTATTTTTTGTAGCACTTTATGTAATTTAAGTACACTATTTGTATGTAGTTTTATTTTATTTGCCACCAACCCGCACAGTTTTTCCTTTTTTTACTATCCAGACCCTAAGGTTGCCTGGAAGAGATTGCTACCGTAGCAATAAGGCCGCCTGTTGACTTCTTGAATTTAATTTGTTATATTTTTCACTGTAATGTTTTTCTTGGTGTCAATAAAGTATATTATTATTATCATTTACGTAATTTCCGGCTACGATATATTCCTGGATAGAGCGAAGTGCTACGAAGGGGTTCCCTAAGACTACGGTGTAGCGTTTCGTATCAAAAATGTTCTAAATTCTTTCTTGCTCGCTCGTAGTCTTCACTATCACTTCACTATCACTACATAGTATAAAACAAAGTCGCTTTATCTGTCCCTATGTCCCTATGTATGCTTAAATCTTTAAAACTACGCAACGGATTTTGATGCAGTTTTTTTTAATAGATAGAGTGATTCAAGAGGAAGGTTTATATGTATAATACAAGCATAATATACTTAAGGATAACCCACAATAACCATTTTCCCGTGCGGAGCCGGGGCGGGTCGCTAGTATATGATAAGGAAGTATAAAAATTGGATTTTAATAAAAAAGTACCAGAAGCATTTTAATTGTGTATTGCTAATATTGTTATCGTGTGATATTGTTGCTTATCACACTAATATTATACAGGTGAAATCTCAACTCATACTATAAAGAGGAGAGGTTTGTTTGTTTGCATCGAATAGGCTCCGAAACTACTGAACAGATTGAGAAGCTACATGATCCTTGAATAACATAGGCTATATTTTATTTAAAAAATAATTGAAATCCTGACTGTAAGTTCAATAATGTAACCCAAGGTGTAAAAAAATACCTAAATATTCCAAATAATTGATTAGGCTCCGAAACTACTAAACTGATTTTAGTGAAACTTGGCAATAAACTAGAATAGACCTTGGGAAAGAACATAAGCTACGGTTTACTGCGGGAAAATTTCTCATTACCACGGGAAAAACTCTTAACGCGGGCGGAGCCGCGGCGGGAAGCTAGTATATTTATATTATAACTTACGTCTAACAGGACAAAATTAAAAATTAAATAAAGTTAAATGATTTACACTTTAACAGACACACATGAATAGGCTCAACATAAAATAGTTTTTTTTTTAATAGTGAACAGTCGATAATCGAGTCGATCCAATTTATAGTTTGAACATAAAAGCAAAAATCCTCGCCTTATAGCGGACAACAGAAGAATAGCGATTGCTGCCAGAAACAAAATTAAATATGGCGTCCCAGAGCATGTTCTTTATTTTCTAGCTTCAAAAGTTCGTCGTCGATGTAAACATAAGTAGTCCATTCTTGAACATTTCCCTAAATCTTCTTGTCTTGTATCGTAGTGGTAGATGGCACTTAACTCCGGTAACCTAGCTTTATGATGTCTGTAATACTCATACAGCTAGATAACCAAAGATAATTAACCAATCTACTGCTTCTTTCTTCTGTCACTTCTGCTCTTTCTTCTTTTATAGCTTCTGTCTCTCTTGTTGCTGGCGAGAACTCTTCTTTTTTACTTCTTGATTTTTTTTAATAAATTTCAGGATTTTCTTGAGCTGCTTGTCTTGTTTTCTAATGTTATCTATATCTATACTAATATATATAATATGCGTATAATAATAATATAAAGAGCAAAGATTTGATTGATTTGCATCAAATAGACTTCGGAACTACTAAACTGATTTCAAAAATTCTTTCACTGTTCAACCTACACTATCCCCGAGTAACATAGGCTACATTTTATTTAAAAAAATAGATCCTTACGAGAACTACAAAATAATGTAACCTAAGGTGAAAAAAAATTACTTACCTTCCTAATAATTGAATAGGCTCCAAAACTACGGAACCAGTTTTGATGAAACTTAGTACAAAGACAGAATAGACCTTAGGAAAGAACATAGGCTACCTTTTAGTGCGGGAAAAACTAATAACGCGGGCGAAGCCGCGGCGGAAAGCTAGTCTTATATATTTTATTTACTAACAGATTTTTAAAACCATTCAAAGTAGATTAAATAATTTCGAACTATAAGACAATTACGACTTTCTATTTTAATACAATTAATCATGTAGGTAAAGTTTGGTACATGAAAGTAGACGATGAAAAATTTTAATAAAATCATCCTGGCGACCCCGATTCTATAGATTTATCTAATTCGATACTTTGTTTTTTTTTTCTATGTATCTTTGTTGCCAGTACAATGTTTTCCAATTTCATCGATTGCCTACTTTCATGTACCAATCTCTAATAACAGTTGTAAAATTGTGAAAATGTACTATAAATATAACTAGCGACCCGCCCCGGCTCCGCACGGGAAAATGGTTATTGTGGGTTATCCTTCAGTATATTATGCATGTATTATACATATAAACCTTCCTCTTGAATCACTCTATCTATTAAAAAAAACCGCATCAAAATCCGTTGCGTAGTTTTAACGATTTAAGCGTACAAAGGGAGGGACATAGGGACATAGGGACATAGGGACGGAGAAAGCGACTTTATTTTATACTATGTAGTGATTTTGACAGTAAATTTCCGTTTTAGGTAAATCCTGCAATAATTCAAAAAGGGATGTCGTGGACTGGCTTGGAAACATATTTCTTAGAATAATTTATAGCAGTGGATGGCTGAACGATTCCCTTTTATGAATGATGACCTTATGAACTGTATGTGTGCAAATATACTCTTGTTAAATAATTAAATTACATATTTCATTTTGAAGATAAATAAAAGAAAGGGTTCCGGTATGCCACCACAATTTTCAAATTAAAATTGAAGGGTCGTAAACTCGTAAATCTAAAGGATCTAAGTACTTAAAAATAACAAGTCTAAATTTTTACGAAAATACAATCTATGTGCCAAGCCATATGTATGATGTATCTACAAATAATAAAATTGGCACTTAGATCCTTTAGCTTAGATTGACAATCCTTAAATTTTTCATTGTGGAGAAAATCCGGTGGGGGCAACCCGAAATAGGGTAGTAACGTCCGGACCCTTTTAAAAAACCTAGACCACCCTAGATTTTTCGGCATAGTATGGAGTTTAGCATGACTGGTACGTAGCTTAGATATATTATTTACTAATATACTTTAATTTATAAATATGTATGTATCATTTATGTATTTGTACGTATTTCTATTAAATTTATTTATATATTGTTGGTTGTATATGTAATAGTATGAACTTATTGTTTATGTATGTATTTTATGTAGGTAAATATATTGTACTTTCTTATGTCTACTCCGCATTCTCCTTTTCCACCACTGAGTTGGTTGGCTGAAAGAGATCTCTTATAGAGATAAGCTCGCCATTGTAAACTAGTGCTTATTAATAAACTTTTTCGTTAAATTGTGCAATAAAAAATATTAAGTAAGTACTTTATGGCAATAATGTAACAATCTTTACCAGTACACAAAAACTAAAGAAAAGTATAATATTCAGTACTACTCGCAAAATTGATAAACAAAAAATTACAAACAAATCACTTTAGTAACAAGTTGCAAAGTACGAGCAGAACAAAAGTATATTTTAATACAAAAGCGTAGTAATTGGATAAACAAAAGAACAAAACAAGAAAGTTTGCCAACTCTGCGGAAAACTCCCCTTTAAAAGTGTACCCGTAACTTGAGCCTATATTTAGATAAACAAAATGGCTAACGACAAATTATACTTAGTTAAGTACATCTAATTCTCTTAAGTTGATTAACTTAGTAAACTTTCTGTAATCTCCGCTCAGGGATTTTATACATATTTTAATTAATTCGGGTATAGCTTGAATTTAAATACGTTTTATCCTTGGTTAAAATATTAATAAACTAGCGAAAGGTTCCACAGGTTTTTAAATTTTATATCAAAGAATTTACTTTCTTTCTAAGTTTCCTAAAAATAAAGTGTAGAAATATAACAACTACCTTAAAATTTTGCTACAAATTAAAATTGCTGGAAGAGAGTTGAGCCACCTGTCATTCTAACCAAGAACTAAAATTAAAAGAGATTTAGTTTACTAAAAGACCGACAGATCTTCAATTATCTCTTCTTTTTTCTATTTTCTTGTAGTTTCTCGACAGGCAACGGCGCTCCTCCGTGTGATCCACATTATCCTGGAAAAGGACAGAAAAAATACGCTGTTATAAAAATAATAATAATAATAACAATATATATAATAACAGGCTAAGGAAATAAACAACAGAACGCCAGCTGCACAATTACGATTCAAAATAATGTAAGATAGCACAGAATATAAGAGCAGCCGGCGCGTGGTATAAAAACAAATTCTTAGATTGAGACTTATGATTTTCAAGTTCAATGTTTAACTTAAAAAAAAAACATAAAAAATGTGCTTCAAACAACGTCTGACTGACTTGACTTGCCAATCAAAGTCCTATAAAAAGTGGAAACAAAAACGATGAGGAAAAAAGATTTTCCGAACAAAAAAGGTCGGGCCCACCGCAGAGGCTCTTAAAACCTGTACTAAGCGACCACCTTTGCGCGAGTATTTAGACAGCGTTCTAATCCAATACCGCGTAGCAACGGGATTTAAACTACACCTCGCAACAAAAGCGTCAATGGACATTCAAGCAGTACTACCGCCGTTGACTTTACGTGTTAGTGTGAACGTAGCCTCTCAAGTGCGAATGACTTGAACAAAGATATTCGTCAGCGACCAGTTTCGCAGAACTGTTTGGTTAGGTTAATACACTAATACTACTGCCATTTTTCTTAGAGCTTCCCCTCCCCGCTGCCTCAACAGTAATACGAGTTGAGAGGAGATGTAAAGTGCGATTGAGGGGTCATTTTAATTTGGTTGTTAAGAACATGTGACCGTGACAGCCAAGCGATGGTGTAAAGGAAGCAGCGTCCTAGCTGTGCGGTCGTCGGTGATTTTTCCTCGGGTTTTCCACATAGAATGCAGCAAGATGTATCATTAAAATGATGATTTATGTTTCCGTAATGCGTCTGTCATCTTTGCTTATTATTCAAGTTCCGTTAGAACGGTGCCCCATCGTAATTAGCTTAGTTAGGCCATGTGATTCATAATAATAATTACTAGTACTTTGTGGTAAGTGTTTGCGTTTTTAAATCTAGAATATTTATTCTTGTTAAATATATAATTTTCATAACAGAACTACTTTTTCAACCATTGATGCAATTGTTAAAATATTTATTAATCTGTAACTGTAAAGTAGTAAATAACGATTTTGTTATAAAGACCTAGAATAGAGTGATGTTTTAGCTCAGTAAGTGATATGTATTAATACAAACTAAGTATTTAGCATGTTTTTATCTATCACATTCAGCCAAATATCATTAGGTCGACACTAAAATACATAACCCAGCTAAAAGTTCAGAATCGTTCACCCATTTATGTAATCCATAAAAACGCGATTTTTGACCCACGAGGGCTTGATAACACCCACCAACCAAGAAAAAGGCCGCTATTTCTAAGCAATAGTAGAAGAAATGAATATTAGTAGGTAGTACAAACGTATTGTTTAACAAACTAGCTGTCCGCCCGCGGCTACACCCGCGTTGTTTTATAACTATTCCGTGCACAGTTTCCCGTAGAAATGAGATGTTTTCCCGTGGTCAAAAGTACCAAAAATGTTCATCAGGAATGTTAAATACCACCGTTCAAATTTTTATTTAAATCGATCAAGCTGTTTCGGAGATTAGCCTGCGTGCAAACAGACAGAGAAACAAAAAAAATTAATTGTTCTATTTCACTTCTTACACCCCCCTGACTCGGTTTTTAGCATATTTTTCTATGTCCGTCCAGACATTTAACCTTTACAATAAGATGATAGAAGATAGAATAGATAGATGACACTTTACATACAAGTACCTACTACCTGCCAACAAGGCGTTGACCGTAGGCCACTGGCGGCCTTGCCAAGAATCCACAAAACGCGCCTTTTGTTCGCGCCAAGCCTGTCTATATACTTGGTGTTTACGTAAAATATTCGACAGACGTCTCTTTGTTAGATTCAAAGCGTCATGATTAATAGCGTCCTCTTATTTTTGGTGGCATAATACGACCGTGCGAAACGGCACGTGATAAAAGTTTAGTGCCAGGATAGTGAGCACTACTAGACCCTCGTCTAGACCGTCTAGAAACAAAAACAAAACGCTAATGGAATTGCCTGCGAGAAACAGCCCGTACAAAAAACAATCGCATACTTATAGGTCCATTAGTACTATAAGATCTGTTATACGTTGCTTTACATTGTGTCCGAGTTCGATAGAAGACAATACTTTCGTATCCTGAAAAATATCAGACTGATCGAGGTTAGCTTACATATAGCTTTTGTTTGAGTAAAAATCATCATTCATCATACGCTAATTTAGGAATGCGTTTTTCACAGTTTCTTTGATTATTAGGATTTTTTCTGCAAAATTTTATATTTAATCTGGTTTAAAAATTAAGAAGACGACTATGCAATAAATCAGTCCGTATGAGTTAATAATTAAGTTAACCAAACACAATAGGCGTAAATATATTTTTTGACAAAGATTTTGACATATTATAAAAATATAGAAGAAATGCAGCTTTTTCTTTAACATACCTTTAAACATAACAGAAAGCATCGAATTAATTTCTTTGATCTTCTACACTCCTTTATTATTTTAGCCCTCATACAGCAGGCGCTATCCTAACAATAGAATAGAAATATATTTTTTGTATCACATTCTATATCTATAATCCTAACAAACTATATTGACCAGACGCTATTCGTTAATCTGCTATCTGAGATATTGACGCTTGCTTGATGCTTTTGACATTTCCAGCAACGTCTAGCTAGTCCCAGTCACGCTCGATGTGACCTCACCGCATCGTGGCATCGCCGTGACCGCTACATCTAGATAGCTGATAGCCAGAACTAGGTGAAGTCGAGATCCACTAACACGATACCGACAATGACGGGAAAACACGAACCAAGCGATTTAGTTTCAACGAGACACAATTTCAACGGTACACATTCCCAACGAGACACATTCTCATATGGACACAATCCCAAATGGACACAATACAGTCAGCTAAATTATTTTGATATGTAATATACCTACCAATTTAAAAATAAGTAAAAAGAAAAACAAGCAAAATTGTTTTTAATTCTATAATATTATTATTTACATTTAAAAATAACAAATTGTCTTGTGGAGGCAAAGGGAAGATCTTCCTTGGGGCATGGTGGTGAGCCCGGGGATGTTCAATGTCTTGCGAAAACTCGCGCGCCGCCACAGTCTTAACTTAAATATAGCCGCGTCGAGCGTCCAAACGACATTTGCCAGTCATCTTGGATATTGTTGGACAATGGAATATCACTATCCAAATTCTGGACAAATTCAAGAGAACTCAATCAAGAGGATTCTCTGCATAGACTTGTTAAAAACTTACTAAGTCAAAAGCTTAAATATAACCACAGATTAATAAATAGTTACTAACATAAATATAACCACATAACTAAGTATGAGCCATAAATTATTGTTGACACAAACAACCAAAGCTTACGAATCGTGAAATAAATATAGCGTCTGTGTATCGCGTCGCGGCTTAGCATTTCATCCTTTTCACTGACGACATATCAAAGTGATACAATATCACTTTCAAAAACCAATTTGTTCAAAGATGAAACAGTCGGATATCTATTTCTTGCTAAAACTAGTGAATTTCGAGAAAATCCTCACGTTGAGATACTGTAAAATAGAGACTGCGGAATTCTCTGAAGATTACTTAGATTTCCTTGGAGGATGGGAATTGGGAATTATTTCAATATCGTAGTCGCCTAGCTAATAAAAGCGTCGTCGTCGTCGGTAGAAATGTCAGAGAACAAATGAAGTTTGTCTTAGATAGTGTAAGTTGGTTCAATGTTGCCATTAATCCTTTGAATAGACACTAACTGAAAGGCTGTCACGTTTTGCAAAACTTCGACAACCTTGTAAGTTTGTTAAGCGAATGTTTCAAACTGTCTTCAATGGAGAAATTATTATTGAAGTTTGTGATAAGAAGTATTGTTTACTTCCTGCTTGTTTATTCAAATTTCTTTGAAGAGTATATGTATGTAATATTTTTTTAGATGTAAGTTGTATTTATAATGTTATCTTACTGTTATTATTACATACTACGACACCAGGTTATGTAATTTTTATTACATTTTTTAAATAATAGTTACATACTACAGATTAGATAATAGTCAGATAAGTAACGATACTATATAAAGTGATGGTATAATAATATCGAAAATATAAATTACAAAAAGTTATAAAATATATATTTTTAATTTGATGAATCCGTTAACTAAACTTATCAATCTACAATCTTTTCACGTAGGTACAACAAACTAGGCCAGACCAAACCCGTCTAAACGCCAAATAGTCGTTTCTGAGAAAAACACTAACTGCGGCTCGGCAAACGTTCGTTCACATCACGTCCCCACAAGGCGATGGTTCGACAAAAACACCTTTATTCTAACCACGACAACTTTTGAATGCCAAGTGTGGCGGGCGTCGAATTCAAATGCCTATGCGTGTGTCACGAAGGACGAAGCGTAACGTCTCCTGCACGTCCTGTGCTCCTGGTATCTGTAGGCTAGGTGCTATTGTCAATAGGACAGATTATTAAAATGATGCAGGTTAGAATCTACAGGTGCGGGAAAGGATAAAAAGAATGAACTTAGGGATTAACGCCCTAAACTTGTTTTGGGTATAGATAGATCATGGTCTAAGAAAACAAGGTCTAACCGTTAGACCACGTGACTGACACAAGCCTACGTCATTCGTCGACAAGGACGAACAGAGCAAGATGACGTAGGTTTGCGTCAGTCACGTGGTCTAATGGTTAGATCTTGTTTTCTTATACCATACATACACCTATTAATCGTCTAACAAAAAAAATGGTTTGCACTAACGGTCGTCACCTAATTTTATTAAAATCTAGTCTTTTATTGCTAATTACACAGCATATTATAGAGAGGAAATGTGTATGTAATTGGTAGCCGAGTTCAAAGTTCTTATGTACTCGTAGTTTACAACGCAGTAAACGATCCATTACCAATTTCCTTAAGAAATTGAGAAATAAATCCTAATTACTCGTCCCAGCAAATGGCATTGTAAGAAATCGTACATAGTGCATTCAATGCAAGCTCTAAGACACCAAGTCCTTTTTACGAAACTAAAATTTACTTGTTACAACTGAAATTTGATGTTCATTGCGTAGCTAATTAGCTTTAATTGTGAAGCCCTTTATTTTCATCATAGAAAGTACGTAATACACATCGAATCGTGGTGGTAATTTCAATAAGCTGTAGCTAGCAATAAGCTGTATCTGCGGCCGTATCCAGGCCGCACATCTGTGTCGCGGTATAAATTTTCAAGCAGACCAGTCCCTCCCATTTACGGAGCCAGTAATTGCTGTAGAAACTCTTGTAATGGCTTATTCAATACAGTCTGATGGAACCAGTTCTGAGCCAGAATAAGTGCTAGAAAACAGTCTGTCTGATCTGAGGTCCTAGTGAATTTATTGCGATATTTCAACGGCAGGTATGACCGAACGTGTCGCAAAATGTGTTATTTTATTTCCAATCTAGTTAACGTAACATCATTTTATAAAGCAATTGAATACTATTAATATCTACATCGATATTTATATTTACTAGTTGTCTTTATAGGTATTCCAATGGATTTTTTTTTAATTTATATTGTGATCATAAATTCGTTTCAATAAAGACCTAGCTTACATTTATTAATCAACAAAAAAAGAACAAAACTGTGGAGTTTCTTCGGCGGGTTCTTCTCCACAGCAGCGCACACATTGCGCAAACCTGCCAGTTCTGTGATAAACTAATATCGCGTTGCCTCTTTTTTTAAGAGATTATTCTTCATTAGTGTGATACGAAAGCCAGTCTTGGTTTGAGTAAAACTTAGTAACTTCATTGAAATTTTACGTTTAAAATCTTACTTCGAGAAAAAGCTTTTTGATTTTTATTTTTATTTAAACTAGTCTAAATATCGTCAACAACATACTATAGTCATTTTAGACCGTCCGACAGACTGCATAGAAAAGTAAATTTTATGCTTTTCCGAGAAGTGTTTCTGTAAATAGTGTCTGTGAAACTGCAGAAAAATGGCCTGTTATTTTTATTCTTCTATATTGAAAAAAAAAATCTCGAAAAGCGAAAAGCGACGGTTATTCCGTCGTGTAACTCAATTTACACGAAACTCCGCACATCAAAGGCCAAACAATTTCACCCGAACCAAGTTAAAGAGTATCCAATCAAAATTGTTTATTTTACTTTCTTTCTAAAGACTTTCGACATCAAACGAGGAGAGGTCAGTTCACTAAAGCCCTATTCACCCTTTTAAGGTTAACGTGATTTCTATATAAAATATATATAGTGTTTTAATATACAATAAAAACCTTGAAGAATCAGGAGTCAGGTTTGAAAATTGTCATCAATGAGTTTCATTAAAGAATATCGATCATTAAGCTCAAGCGTGCTTAAGCCTCTATATTTTCGATTAAGATTTCGGTGCTTCTTGCGTCTCGTCTCATTACGCACTGATCCCAAAATGAAGAAGGTTTGAGCCCCTCCGAATGGCCATGCTCATATCGAAGATCAGATTACCCTTTTCAGGCTAAAATTGCGCGATCTCAGGATAAATCGCATCGGTTCGTACAAAGGTATCCAAATTGATGTCGCCGATCTAAGCACGGACAGTCACAATCTATTTTCTAGACTTTGACGAAGAATTCCAAGTTATCTCTGGCACACTTCCATTTGTTTTTTCAAACTTCTGTATAAAAAAAGGATTGTAGCTAACAGCGTACGTTTTCATTTCATACAATAGGAGATAACATAATATGCTTTCCGTAAACATGGTTCTATTTTCATATCATTTGGAAATATGATACGTACATATTAACATAAACCTAGGTTTCAACGTTTTTATGTTAAATAAATGTTGACCTTGATATAAGTTATTAAGATTTATTATACCTTGTAGAAAAGTTTTGATGCTAATATCTTTAATACTAATCAATATTTTAAAGTGAAAAACACATACCTACCCTTTCTTTTTATCTACAATATTTTTAAAATTTGACCATATTTTCGGGGAACAAAACTATATCTCCTTTTGTGTTAAAACATAAGGTTTACAATCCTCTTAGATTGTCTTCCAAACCCAAATCACGTAATACATAAAAGGTCGAATTTGTATTCCCCTTTGAAGGATTCGCAGTAGACGAACGCTAAGCGAATTCATAAGTCAATTGTTACGATTGCCCGCATTCATTACTGGGGTTCATTCATATTATTTTAATTAACCCATTCATTTGTTCGAGCAATTTACGCTCGTCTAGGCGCCGGAGTTACACGTCATAATTACAACTAATTACAATTACAAATGATTAATACAAAACCACGTAACCGTGTTCACACAATCATGAGGAAGTATATTACGTTCTTTATTGGGTACAAAGAGTAGCTATTAATACAGAATTCAAAGATTTGAAAGATCGTACACAGGTGTTCAATATTAACAATAATTTAAATGCACACATGTGTCACGTGAATGATTTTGTGAGTCTGAGTAATGAATGTGATGAGATGAATGCCATACAAGAAGAAAATGGTATTGTACATGCAAAATTACGTGTCACAAGTAAATCTCTTCAGGACCAAGCGAAATAACAGTGAGAAACGACTAAGAATAATTATGGTGCTATCGTATTTACCTTGAAGATGGGCTGGCGACACAACAAAGCACTTTCAATGGCGGGCACACTAAAAAAGACCGTGTAAACCTCACAGGTGGTTGAGCAGGACTGAGGACTGGCTCAGTGGGGCCTACCCTGCCCCCCGCTCGAATACAAACTTGGGCGACAGAGGGGAAAGACGAATGATTGTAGGGGACCATTGAATTTGGCCCCGTGGCAGGTGGACTCTGGTCGAGTGCGTTTACCTGCATCAAAAAGAAAAGATACCTGCGATCCGGTGTTGGGAATTAATTGGTCGAGACGAACGGGGGAGCGTTGCTTCTCGAGATTTCCATTTGGTTGCTTTGCATATTTTAGGTCGTTTAACCAGCGGCCATTTTGTTAATTAAGTGTATGGGTGCAAGATTGGAGCGATCAGAAAGCTTTGGTGTACAATTTTTCACTATCTAGAGTTAACTATAAAACTGATTTGTGTTTAAATACCTATGCCAATTTGACACTACAACTTCTTGATGGAATTATGCCTAGATATAGCCATAACCTCTATACTTCGTAATTTGTTCAACAAATGAGTGCTGCTGCATGGCCCTTTGCATTTTATTTCCATATAAAACTTTAAAAAATACTGTATGGTAATAAGTACACTTGTACTAAATAATGAATCCAAAATATTGCAAGTAAACTTACTTACTTATATGACGTTTAAAGACATTGGCGAATGAAACACAAACGGCGAAGTTAATCGGAAGCCAATCAAGAAGGAACCTTTTATCCTAAGGGATCGGTAGGTAGGTAGGAGCTGCTTTCGAACAATTGTTATTCGATTAACCTTTGTCCGAAGTGAAAGCGTAATTTCATTAGCACCTAATCTAATAATAAACGTACCTTGAGATAGGTACTTCTAGTTAGTTAAGGTACCTACCTAAATTCTTCCTGTTTGAGTTTAAGGGTTGAATTTTACACTGTCGATTTTATTGGGAGTTACAGATGTAACACATTTTTTTGAATTCAAAAGAATGTCCTTAGAATAATTATTTTATTTTACTTCTTTCACTTACAGCTATTAAATTATTAACCATGTTTTAAAAAAAAACTATATTTAGATGAAATTTTAAACTGCGCAAAATAAATTAATATCACAACCAGTTTCATAACAATATTAAATTTAAAATACCCCCGCCACATAACTGTTACTTGATCCTTACGTCAACTAGAAAAGAGCTGATAATCTTCAAATGGCTGAAGATGTTTTCTTGGATCGTAGCTTAGAACACTCTCGATTGTGACACCTTGCAAAAAAAAAATCTAAATCGGCGCATCCGTTTAGTAGCGATACCACAGACAGATACACATGTCAAACTTATAACCCTTACCCTTTTTTCGTCGGGGGTTAAAACAAAATAGTTTTTACGATAGTTAGTAGTTAGAATGGTTAACTCTAATTAAAATTATACTATAAACTAGTAAGTATTACTTTCTTACCGAAAAATGTAGCTTAGATGCAAAACTTGACTATTTATAGCTACAAAAGTGATTCAAGCCAGTGATTTCATAGTTGTTCTACACACTCAAACGTAGCCATATTTGGAGCATCTAATTCCCACGATTAAGGTGATCGCCCACTCAAACCAAAGCAAGGGAGCCTTAGGACGAGCCTCATTAAACACGTTGAGTGTACAAATTCACTGACAACTAAGAAAAAAAACATAGGAAAATAATAAAAGTTAAAGTAATTTTACTGCTAAAATAAATGATTCGGTTCTCACATGAACACAAAAGTTGATATAAATAGATATATAAAAAATATAATAAAGCAAAGCATCTTCAAAATAAATAAGATACGTACTTTCTTAAACGTTTTGAAAATAAAAAATCACTATTCGTTATATACTCGTAATGTCTCGTAATATTGATTAAACAAAGACAAGAAGGTTCAAAGTCTAGCCACGGTCTAAGAATCTTTCCAAGGTTAATCGGATTAGACGTCAAAAATACTAATGACCCTATTAGCATAATATTAAAGGCATCATCGTCCATAGCAACACAGTTAAAAACCACATTTCCGATAAATATTCCACATTCAAAATTTTCTTCTAATGCTAGTTTGATGTAGCTGACCACTATAATTACAGATAAGTAAAAATGTTTTTATTTTTCAATGCATGCGTACGAAGTGTACATTGAAGCTTTGAAAGGGCCGCTTGCCTTGCCTAGGAATAGAAAAAGCAATGTATGTGTCTACCAGACATCTGAAAATAAAATATTATCTTTTAATTTGAGGTTCATATCGTCGCTGCGCCTGACAAATTCCAGTTGTGTTTTATGTAAGGTTTTGGGAAATAGCAAAAAACATATTTTTAAGTTAATGAAAGAAAATAATAGAAAATTTTGATTACAGCATCAAAGATGTTTATTAAAGACATATTACAAATATAAAATAGGAAATAAATATTTCATATTTATGGAGCTAGAATTTTTTAACGACAAAAAGTGCACATAACTGGTTTGAAACTGCATACAAAAATAATGTATGTGCATTATTATACACATAAAGGATTTGACAATGTGCCATTTTTCTTATATTAATGTTTATCATTATGTGATTTTTTGGTTTCTCTATGAACAAGATAACAATTTTATAGAATATAATAATTAGGAAACTAGAATTTACCTATAAAATAATCTGTCATTCTTATACGACCAGTCGTACTATTAAAAATAATCAGATCTTATAATAACTTATGGCCACTGTTTATCTTATCACTTTATTCTTAGTATGTAACTCTTATTGCTTGCACATAATAAGATTTTCACAAACAACTTAGAAATGAAATGTGCACAAAGGCGGTCTTATCGCTACTTAGCGATCTCTTCCAGACAACCTTCATTTAAGTTCTAGCATTATTGCCATGCTCTAAAGCATCTCATCTATACTAACCGAGCTCAAGATTCCAGTAAGACTCAATACTACATTACATGCTTACAGAGAAGCTTTGAGTTCTTTGGGCACATTGCCAGAAGGAGAAGTGACAACTTAGGCCTAGAGGCAGAAACCCAATGCTGGTCTGATCAGATCCGCTCTGCCCTAAACTCCTCAGTTTGTGATGCGATTCACGCGGCCGAGGATAGAGTGACCTGGCGAAAATAGTCCAGGCGAAGATCATTCAGCGAGACCACCACCCTCAGCATTGAGACAAACGACGCAAGGAGGAGGAAAGCACTTAGTAAAAGAAGCGTTAAATAATTTCGTTGAGCTTAAGATTATGATTTTGATTTGGGTATCCTCAAGACCACTGCGACCCATGATGGATCTATTGTAGTCAGCCCTCATAGGCTACATAGCCTCTCCAAAACCTATAGGCTTTGAAGAAGCTGACGGTTTTGGTGGGATAAGGTTCGGGATTCTTGGAGGAAAAGCTTGTGCGCTTCCAGCACTCGACTCCTTTTACGAGAGCACCACATTCACAGAGGATGTGAAGTGGGGTTTCCTCTTCGTCTGTACAGAATCTACAGTAAGGGTTTTCTGATAAGCCCATCCTGTTCGTTCATGTGTTTATTGAGTTTACAATACCCAGTAAGGGCCCTAATGAATATACGAATATTCAACCGGTCAAGATTTAATATCTCGGTTCTTAATTTATGGAGAAAACCTGGAAAAAGCAGGCCAGCAGATTCAAGACAGATGTTATGTGCTTGGTGCCTTTCCCAAGCCACCAGTTGGCGTCTTGAGCCGGGTTTTGGCACCCCGAGCATAGGTTCCGGTCCAATGGGTCGGGTACCAGACCCTTCCCTTGCCAGCTCATCTGCCGTCTCGTTCCCCCCGATTTCCGAGTGATCAGCGCCATCCCATTTTTCCCGCCTTCAGCGATCGGAGCATGTCTGTTTTTGCCTCCTTCTGAATGTGAATGTAGAGCGGCGCTAAGCCCAGGATCGCTTCCGTTGCTAGTGTAGGCGTGGATGAGTCGTTGAACTTGCACGAAGACTTGGTGGTACAATTGGTAGTGTGCCTGTATGCCCTGGATTGCCAAGGAGATGCTCAATGATTTCATTTTTTGCTTAGATTTATAGATACCAAAAATCTTTGCCTAAAGTAATATTAAGTTTTAGTTTGTCCTCCCACTGAGCCGACTAAAGCTCTGCTCAATCTGTGAGGTAAAAGATCGTGTCTTTATGTATGTATGTATCAGCCCATATTCGTCCCCACCACCTTGAGGTCCGAGCCTAACCTGTATTAATTAGGTAGATTAGGCTTTTGTCTACAACTCTGGCCTAATCGACTTCACATACAACCTCACATATTATGGAAGAGTTAGCTAGAGAAGGTGCGGTCAAAACGGTTGTAGGCTCAGAACCGTATCTACCCATCCCAGATAGAATTACCAAAGGCGTGATCTATGCAAAGATAAGAAATACCATGATCTATGCAGAGGAAACCAACGCCAGGTGTAACACACATCCATTTTATCAAAGCAATGGATAAAAGACCACAAGGCTCTTGCTAAAACACAACAAGCGAGACGTTAGATTAGAACCATCACAAGCATAGTGACTGGACACTGTGCATTGAACAGACACCTCTTCATAACGAAAAGGATCACGGACCCAGGATGCCTAGAATGTAGCGGAGAGGAAACGAGTCTCCACTTCCTCGCTAAGTATCCAATGCTCTCAATGCCCAAATGGGAGATAATAGGCACAGACAAGATAGAAATGAACGAATTAGCTGAACCAACATTAAGAAACATTTTAAGATTATGTAGGTCTACCGGTAGGTTTGACGGGATAACGCAGGGGCAGTCAGTAAAACCAGAGCTCATTGATCGTGCCATCATGCTGAGTAGAAGCAGAACCACTAGTCTTTGCGAACCTGGTAGAGGTGGTAAACCTGTGGGGCAAGTTCCCAAATCCCTCATAATGCAAGGCGGGCTGGGGCGGTGCAGCAGCAGGGTGGGAGCCCGGTAGAGGCACCAAGCTGACACCGTGGCCATCTGCCCGCAGTTCGCTCGACCGCGCATCCCCGTTCCCAGGTTCTTGCAACTGGGGGCCTAGGGAAGCAGGCCGCGTGACACATTCTTGAAGGTGATGCGCGCGGGTAGGAGGAGAAGCTTACCATATACGGGTGAGTGGCATCATCAGGCTGGGATAAGGGGTGATATAGTTCCCATACAGGGAGCTGATCACCCGTCTGCAGCACTTGGAGACGTCTCCCATGTAGATAGATAGACAGATAGGTATCTTTCATATTTTGTGTAATTATAAAACAACGATCCACAAATTTTAGGTTAGGATAAGTTTTATTAATTTAAATTGGCGATTATAAGTATTTTAAAAAATAAGTATTTTAAAGTAAATAAACTATGTAAATATCACATCTTTAACGCAGTTGGCGTGCAAAAGACGATAGAACTCAAATCCCGTATGTGTATTTTTGCACTTACTGATTTTTTCAAACTGTCAAAACACATATGGAATTTGTTACTCTCGTTTCCAGTTAGAATATCACAAAAAGGATACTAACAGCACATGGAGAATTAATAGGAGATTAATTTTAGCACAAAAATGAAAAATCAAAAAATTACACATATGGAATTTGGCAGGCGCAGCGACGATATTGGAATGACGATACAAAAACTGGATTAAAAAACATAAATAACAAATGATAAAATGATCGTATTATCATGTTTTAAAATAGAAAATTGTAAGCGTGATAATAATATGATTTGTAACGTGTGTGTCGATATTTTGTAAATTTGTATTGATGGGATACCCAATTTAATAGAAATTGACCACAAATTATTATTTATTTTTCACTTGTTAATTTACTTTTTTCTTATACTTAAGATTAAACAACCATTGTCCCAAGTTCCTTCCTTAGGCGGAAACACAAAGAAACAGTGAATATCTTTTATGACATTTTCTATAATAAATCTGTAAAACTCATTGTATCCGCACTCAAAACTCAAGAGGTTCTTCAAAGTAACGCTTTTGACTGCAAAAGGTATTTTAATGTGCAGGTAGACGTTATTTGGAAAACAATAAAAATTTTAGGACAGTTTTTGAAATAAATGGCTCTTTGTTTAACAGCTTTACTGCTGGCGTCTTACTGAAGAAGTATAAAAAATCTAAGTACCTGGAAGAAGACAAAGCATCCCTTTCTACAGTCTGCTGTACAGAAGAGAGAGATGCAACATTAATAAAGCAAGATGACCATAGTTTGTCGTTCTTTTATCTAGTGGCGTTCCTCTCTTTAAAGTAGATAGTATCAGGATTTATTTAGATATTGTAACTAGAAAAGCATGAAGGAAAAAAATTACGCGCCCAATTTTTTTTCCTTCATGTTTAATAGCGTCACTTCATGACATTATTTAATTTATATACCTACGTCTATAATAGAGAAGGACATAGCAATACAAAATAAAGAAAATATTAGTTTTTTTTATATATGAGTAGACCAAGGTAATAGATCTTCAAACTTTCCCTTTTCTCCCTCCAGAAATCTAAATCAATTTTCATGTGTGTAGATCCGTAATTTTTCACATTTGCATTCTATCTATATAAAAGATAAATATTCACATAAAAAAACCTTTATAAACAGTATACATAAGGTAAATTAAACAATAGCACAGTAAGGCCGGTGCGGTGTTGATGCTACAAGATACCGCCTCGCTTCCACCGTGATTATACTCCTAATGCACTTTATTGCCACCAACATAGGGTGACCACGTCTTTACAATATAAACGGATATAATTTTGCATAATATACCGGTCACCGTGATGTAACTTTTGTCGTGTCACTGTAACTTCAAAGACTATAAAGAAAACAAAACAAAAACAGAAGTAAACAAATTTATTTTTTAATTAAATCGTAAGACCATTCTCTAAGTTTTATAAAGAAAACTACGTATTTTCTAATTTTAGATCTGACAAACATCAAATTTGCATATTTGGTCGCTCCTATCGCTCTAACCATTATTACATTTTCCTAAATTGACGGCTTCACATTTTAAATACGAGATATCATTCATTCTATAAATAGTTTACTTTGATTTATCCATTTCTAATACACACTAATCCAAATACCTAAAATTACTTCATTATCTACGTACTTTGCTATCTAAACAATTTAATTACGAGCTGAGAAATAATAGCTTAGATACAAAATTATGCTGTCGATGGATAAAAATCATCCTAATTGAACATTACACGTGTAGCGCAAAAAGGCTGCTCCTCTTAGTTCAAAGAACCGAGATTGGTGTAATTTAATTTGGTGGGGTAATAAAACAAATGCGGGGTACCGCGCCGTTCACACGAGAAATTCACGGTCTCTGCATATGGAAATCGAGACGACACGGAATTGTTCTTGCGTTGTGTAAATGCATACAACAAAATCTTAATGTCAAGAAATAAACGAGCCAAAGAAAATAATGCAATCCGTTTCCAAAGATATTTAAATAATTATGTAAGAATCTATACATAAATCTATTAATAATATACTACATAATTTTGGAAATGTAGAAGTAACTTAATTTTTGTTTCAGTAAGAAATTAATTGACGGGTTGGATTGATGCTATTTTTGGTATAAAGCTAGAAAAATATTTCGATAAATCGATATTTTTTTTCCTCAAGAATAACCAATATTTTTCATATGTAAAATTATGAAAATATTTAAATCGATTTACCTAAATATAAGTACTTAAATAAAAATCTTCTTTTTTAGTTTTGTTTATAGATCCAATACTAAACTAAACTGCAAACTAAGTAACAATTTCTTCTATTTTGAAATATCTCTAAACCTCTTGTGTATCTATGATATTATAAAAAACAACTTCATTTCCTGCCAGTACCATCTAATTTGTGTAGACGAAAATACTGTTAGCATTTGAAGAACAAAAGGGGCTAACGTCCTCGCGGTGAATACATCACACTCACACGTCCACACTTTAACAAATGATCGCGAGACAAAACATTTGACGTTTTTATGAAGGAGCTATTACTTGTGCTAAGAAGTAACGCCATGGTTGATGATTTCGCCTACATGTTACCGAGAGTGAATATTGGATGGTGATGCGTTGAATCTATTGCCTTTGTTTTTACGCTCACGCAAATTTGGTGAATGGCATAAAGGTTGAGTTGAAAATCATTTGGAAAACATTACTTGCAATTAATAATGCAACATGGATAAGACATATTATTCATGTAAAAGAGCTTATCTGCTGCTCAAGATGAGTAGTAATCGTTCTGTTACTTGTATTGGTTAGCACCACTGTTCAAAATTTACAAGGCTATTTCTATTTGCTCATTTAGATGACAACTTTTTAAATAAATAGATCAGTCTCTGAATTAAGCTGCATTCATCACAGAAAATTGCTATTTTCTTGCATAGTCCAAAGTAAATAAATAGTAGATAAATTATCAAACAAAAATACACTACTATCCGTCCATTTTGACAGCACATTCGCACAAGATTTTTGCAATATCCTAGCCATTTTCCAAAACCATGGTCACCACGGCGATTAGTTAGATTTTTCCAAGCACATTCTTCGACGGACGGATTCACACGGTCGTGATACCTCACACACACAAACAAACGTCTATGTATACACAGCCAACGCACACGGGTTCACGGTCAGTAACTATGTAAATAGGAGAGCACTAAGATGGACGTTCTGTAGACAAAGTTTATGAATTTAGGACTAGTTGAAGGAACTTTAGAGTGCTTGGTTTACAGTCTATACTGACTTAGTCTATACTAGTTTGATGTTAATTTTAGTACCTATATTGAATAGAATAGAATAGAATAGAATAGAAAAACGTTTATTTATGAGCACAGTACATAGAAATGCTTAATATAGGTCATATATACTACTATATTGGGGTTTATTAGTTTTGTAAATTATGTTGGTGGGTTTATTCTAAAAATAGAGAATAGTTAGCATTTGGTGGTTCTTATTTTGAATGGACAATAGAATATAATTCATGATAAAAGTATGGGGTAACGTCCCATATTTACTATTCACCCACCGTGTACCAAAAACAATGAATATTATACATAACATTAGAATGTGATCGATGTTTATTTATCAAAGATGAAGTGTTAAGCTTTTTTGGTTTTTCATAGTATGTTATATTAACGGATTAAAGTAAATAAACTACTTTTTAATGTTTTATTAATTATCTATAATTTTAATAAAAAAACAGCTTCACTAGACTGGTTGAAGGCTATTGAAAAGAAAATGAACTATTATTCAAACTTAGCGATAAAACATTAATTAAAAGATCCACGTTTAAACTCTTCAATCTTTAAAATATA
Source organism: Teleiodes luculella (assembly GCA_948473455.1). NCBI lineage: Eukaryota > Metazoa > Arthropoda > Insecta > Lepidoptera > Gelechiidae > Teleiodes > Teleiodes luculella. The sequence continues at coordinate 2,523,946 of OX419583.1, read as the reverse complement.
TATTATGAAGAAATTTAATACACTATCGTGTATTATTTGCCTTCATCGCAAGTGTGGCAAGTGAATAAATAATATTAAAATTGCTTTTACAATTTCGATGTTTTGTTTAATTCTCACGGCCATGTAATGATATGGAACTAAATTGCCTAACAACAGCCGTTATACTGCGAATGTTGTTATTAAACAATAGACCAACTATTTGAGAAAGAATACATCATTCTCATTCTTGTTTAAATAATGAATTATAAAAAAGGTGTCTTATTTCTGAATTTACTGCGCAGAGGTCATTGCCCGAAAACAATATCCTACTCGCATAGTGAAGCACTAACAAACAAAACAATACGTTATTATTAAAATTAAGATAAAAATAAATTTATTTCAGGCGCCAACCCATATGTTCACAAATAATGCATATAATAAAATAAGAGAAAGACACGAACAATTATTATTATACAAAAGCTACAAAAAAAGAAAAACTCTTCAAGTATGAAGTCACTTAATGTATTTTCTTTCATTCACCTGTGTAACAATTAACAAGAGAGAGAGGTATGTTTAGTCCAATTGTATTTTATATTTTCTTGGGGTATGAACTCTATTTCACTTGATAAATTTACACCAATAGAATCATACACAGAATCATAAAAGTATCCTTAATTCAAAAAATAATATTTTATAAATCGATTCGTCTACTTACCTATAATAAATTCTAGAAATACTCGCATTTTCGTCGTGTACCTAATACAGTGTATACCTAATAAGGTTTTTACTTTTTCTATTTTTTTCATAAGCCTGTTGTAATTATTATTCTGTCTATTCACGATAGTAAAGATATCGTCAGTGCCGATGAAAGTATACATATTATAATTTTCTTATTTTCTACAACATTGTTTATCTAAACCCTCTCTTGAACGTGCTTAATCTGATAGTACCAGCTACAACCTATCTAAGGTTGGTATCATTATGAGTAGGTACTTACATATTTATGTCAAAAATTAAAGACATTAAATCGAATGGCGCAACGAAAATCTCCTTATAGCAAACGATCACGTTTATGTTACAATCTTCACAATTTGTTTTCCTTGTGTTATGTTTACTTTTATAACCGACTGTTCGAGTGGATATCTGGGAAGTACATCTGGGGCACTGATGATCCCGAACCACAGGCTAACGCCTATCTCGGGCATCAGTCTTCACACGTACCTACCACCTCTTATGTAAATTACTTATTGTATTACCTAATTTTTGTGTTGTGTTGTGAAGAAAAATAAAGAAATATTATTATTATATTATTATTATTATTACAACAATTAGGGTATCTGTGCCAGTCGTCGGCCAATCATTAGTCGCAGAACCTGATGTGGCCGAGTAGTGAACATTATCTGTTGCTTAACCGATCTTAAGGACTGTCCACATCGCGCCAGTTAATCATACGAGTACAGTTATTTGGGCAAGCTGCACTGGAAAAGACTCAATTCGTGTTTAAATATAGTAAATAAAAAGGTTATCTTATTCCTGAATTAACTGGAATAGTGGCCATTATTATGGCCACTGCCCACACTGCCCAGGAAAAATATACTAAATCTCTTTTTAGTGTCCAATAGGTTACTTAAATTTTGAAATCCCTATGGAAAGAAGTTGAATAAGTTTTATTTTTTACGTTTGACGGACTTGCTCTTGCTCTCAATCAGGTCCACATAGCGGGCGATATGAGGCCGAGGGTGGAGCGAGCTCGCACAGAAAATGCATGTTCACTCTGGCTTTAGAAGAGCTGGGTTATAACCACTACCACTGGTTCTACCACTGACAGTTGGAAAAGTATTATTTTCTACGTAAAATCAATATTGATTAAAAGTAAATCTCAAAATTTTAACAGAGCAAATAGCGTGCCTTCAAGTATTAAGCTGTACTGCACTGTACTGTTACTGGCGCAATGTAAAGAGGGTTTTAATCGTATATTATTCCGACATGGTTGTGTCAAGACAACATTTTTACTGAAGTGGGCGAGAAATTTTAAATTTATACGTGAAAAGACCACAAGACGTAAACGAAGCAAGTGTAAAATAAATAAGTCAAACGTTAGGATCTCAAAAGATTAGAGAATTTATATAAGTTAAAAACGCAAAAGATGTTAACAGAAATATTGCCGCCGATCGACAGAAAAGTCAAACAGATGTGAAATTCCCCACATAAAAAACCATTTCGGAGGCAAATATCTTGTTAATCTTATCTATTCTTTGTAGTATCTTTATTTCGAATAAATACGGTTTCTTTACTTAAGGTCCCTACAAACAAGGGCTTGTACACAGGGGCCCTTGTCCGTCGCCGCTGTTCAAAGACTTGTATTTTATTAAAGGAAAATGGAAATCTGCGACTGAGTATTCAGAGCCAACAGCGACGAGTATAAAAGTAGGTTTCTTGAGTTTATTCTTTATAAGTTCCACTTTACTTATTCGTAATTTATGCGATTAAATAAAATGCATTTTAAGGTTTTTTTAAGTTAATTGCTGAGGAAAATGTCTTTAGTCAGGAAAAAACGAAGAATTTCAAAGATTGCTATTTTTACGCGTAAAATGTATAAAAAATGTAAAGGTAGCCAGGAAACTAAAATTCAACCACATTAAGGAAAGAATAAAAAAAACATATTCTTATAATTTGTCATACAATTATAATAGGTATGCTAATATGATTAGCGAGCGTTTTCCCTCGCACCCCATACATAAGACATCAACGCGCTCGAAGGCACATACAATTACACATTTTATGTTTTAATTAATTAAAATTCTGCTTCTAACCACGAACTTATTTATTTCATGGACAATTTAACTCCACTTACAAAAAGCTACTTACAATTTTCTCGTGTGAAGATAGAATACCTACGTATTAAGTGTATGAAGTTACCGCGCCTGACTTTCTACTATAAATTGACTTGACTGACTCACAAACACTATGTAGGGTCTTAGTTTAAATAAATAATAATCTATTACAGTAAAGTTAACAGAAAAATGACAACTTTTATATTTTATTGTACCTATATGTCTATGTGACTATCTTTACTACCAAAGACTTTTCAGACTGAAACCATAAACCATTTCCGACTAAATTGAACGAAACATAACTCGGAATCGATCTTATATTTGAAGATTTTAGATACTATTCAGAGCTCAAACTAATATGTGACGTTCCACGTGCAAAGTTACCTTATGGTCGGTATTGAGTTATGCATATCCCTGTAATCAGCAACTCATAAGCTCTTCAAATCCAAAAAGATTATATACGTACTAAAACCCGCCATAAGGTACCTTTTCACGTGGAACGTCACATATAGTTTAAATAGAAGCGTGTAATAAAAAATAATCTTTGATATCAGACCGGAATCGAACCTGTGTCTCTTGGGAGAACACAGGCGTATAACCGAATTATCTCACGGATACATGACTGTGCTATAAAATATTATATCTTTAAGAAAATAATGAATCTCGGTCATTGAATTAACTTTAAGGCGAAATAAACTCTTGAAACGAATCATTTACCTATTTTAACAATGGTAGGCCAGAGATAGGTATTATAGACCGAGAGCCATTAACCACATCTGCGGTTAACGAGTGTAGGCCGAGAGCCAGACGCGGG
>OX419583.1:2492425-2520119 GCA_948473455.1 Teleiodes luculella | reverse complement strand
TTGTGAATTTGTGACACAATTTTTTCGATAAAGTACCGATATAATGGTAAGTTTTCTGACAGCTTAAAATTAAAAAAAAAACGAGCGTTCTTTAATATTTCCATAGATAACGCTAGTAAAATAATGAGAACAGTGAGATTTATTGTAGACTTTTAGACTTTTTTTGTAGGAAAGTACATGGTTCTGACTGAAATTAATTTTAGGATAATTAGTTGATTAATCTGAATGTTTTTTCTTATAATCCAATACTTCAGTACCTCACTATTTACTAGTTTTATCTGTTGAGCCGTTTTGTAAGGATTTTTTTTCTTAATTTGCTACTGGAAAACTTCCCATTAAAATATCACTAAGTAAATTTCTATTTTCACGCTTGCGTCTTCGTTGCTGATTAATCTGGCAAATTATACTACAAAAATACACTGGGCTAAAAGGACTTGGATCCGGGCCAGGGACACATTTATAAAGAAACATAATATATTGACAAGTACGCAAGCAAGGCAAATTCTTCCAGACAACCTACGATTGCGAGTGTCCAATTTACTAAACGAGTCAGCAATTTTCAATGCCGGCTTTATTTTACTAGTTGTTGATGAAAGGCAACAAAATACGCAAGTTGATCGCAATTAATAAATATACATGATTTGATTAAAGGTTTTAAATAAGATAATAACCAATTTCTAAAACGAAGAATTGTTTCATATTCAATACTTTGGAATCTACACTTTACAATGCAAAAGTACGCAACAAGATAGATATTTTATCGACATTTTTATCGATAACATTCCCCACACTAAACCACCAGCCATCACCCTCACGCGCACCCGAAATCTGACCGACCAACCGCAAACGACTACCGCCTTCACACAATCCCGACCATATGATCGATCTAATAATAATAAGAACCAATTCCAGACACGACTAGACCACTATTTGAATGATTCAAAATCAGAATCAGTCGCATTCGCAAGCCGAAACAAAGATGGCCGAATTTTCGTAATGGCGGCGTGGTGACTTGGCGCCAACAACCGGTTTAAAGTTCGCCGCCCAGACCCGGATTTTGCGAATCGATCGACTTTCTAAAGCCACGCTCGATTTAGGGCAAAAATGCATGCGTCTACACACTTCAGTCGATCCCACGCTACTGAAAACAACCGGTTCTATGATCGACTAAACATTTGTACTACGAGTTCACGTTCAAGGTTGTATTGGGTTATATTTTTACGTTCTATCGATATAGTTCTCGCCATGGATTTTCTGGCTTAGATTTGGACGAACCAAACTTACCACGGGTATCCCACGAGGCGTCTAAAATTAAATAACTTAAGAAATGGACAACAGCATTCATTTATACACCGTGAAATTTAACTGGTTGTTATCCGTAACATATTGGTAGCGCCCAACAAATATTTCGTTGATGAGAGGGAGATGGCCGTAACCCGCGCTACGAGCCGGACGCCATTATTCTATTCCCAAGGCTTTGTACAGATTCTCGTTGATAAGTAACTAATATATAATGCTCTATTTAAATTCCTACGTTGTTTTCCTTGCTACCACCATTAGGGCCGGTTCGTACAGTACTACCACTATATTGCGGATAAACAACCACTTAAATTTCACGGTTTAACTAATTACAACTAACATCCCCAAACAGCCTTCGAAGCGTAGGGACTATTTAAAAAATGAATGAAATGAAATGCTAATTTTTCTTCTTTTGAGGAAGAGGCCTTAGACCAGCACCTCTAACATGCCCGGTCCACGCGTGACAGACATAATTTTGTCGTGCGGATTCTCTTATCCTATTGGAGGATATTTCAATATGGCGGGTTTCTCGCGCGACAAACTTTTGTCATAGCACTGCATGTTACGGGTGCAGCTGTGGACAGTTGGGTTTGCTACCCCATTCCGAAAACCTATTTAGGCCGTTAGTAGTGTTGTTATCCTATAGTTCACAGCTCTAAGAATGTTTTAAGATCACTGCTAGACCTGCCAGGAATATTCCCACGTTAATCGAATGCCTTTATTCCTAAAACGGCTGGAAATACCCCTTTCAAATTGAGTTGGCTTCCGCTGAGTGAAATCGTGATCAGACGCTTTCCAATTTCAAAGCGGGAGATTATTTCGGAAAATCTCACGTACGTTTTCCCAAGACGAGATTGGACTATGCATATCGTATTATATATTCTGTGGCGTATCTTCAAATGGGTTTATTAGAGGATGTAAATAGATTCGAAAATCAAAACTGTCCACAAGGGGAGAAATAATTTAAGTCAATCATGCAAAATCTTGCTTCCTTATTGAATGTGATTTATTAGAATAGGGACCCAATAATTTTAGTCTTTGTTATATTTTAAATATATATACCTACGTTGTCCACATTTCTATTTATAGGCTATCCTACTATCCTACTAATTTTATTAATATTAAGTTTGTGAGTATGGATGGATGTATGTTTGTTAGCCTTTCACGGAAAAACTACTGAATTGATTTTATTAAAACTTTACAGTAATCTAGCTTATAAAATAATTGGTACAGCCTGTGAAATAGCCTAAAGTTATGCAGTAAAAAAGGCCCGTTAGTTTCGAAATCTATTTTTGAAAGCTAGATTGTTTTTTATTGACTCTAAATCGATGTATCAAGCTTTGGCTGTAATATCCTCCCCTATTTTGATATTTACGTTAACAGCTCATATATGTCCCCACCGAGGGGCTCGAGCCTACCCTGATACCAGGGTGAATAGGCCTTAGTCGACCACGCTGGCCCAGTGCGGGTTGGTCAACTTCACACACAACCTTTGAATTTCTTCGCAGGTATGTGCAGGTTTCCTCACGATGTTTTCCTTCACCGTAAGAGCGTCGAATAAACGTACATATGAATTCGAAAATCGAAAACACATTGGTACGTGCCGAGGTTTGAACCATCGAACTTCGGAACGGAAGTCAACGGGCCTAGCCACTTGGCCACCGACGCTCTCTTTTGATATTTAAAAAGATGAAAAAGACTTATAACATTTTCTTGAATTAAGAATAAGATCGTTATTTTAGAATTAGCGGCAATTTCTAGACTTGCCAACAATGTCATAGCGAACCTTTAGTAACATAGTATCTATTTACAAACCTTAAACCAGTCCGACCACAAATTAAGGTTTACTTCTACCGATTTTATTGCTTCTGCTAAGCATGTAGCCATTTCGGTTAGCATAAAACTGCCTTCTATCTACGCTAATAACATTACTATTTAAAGTATAGCTTATCTAGTAGCTGTAGCTACTGTATTAAGCCTCATCATCAAGCATCAATGTATTTTTGATTTTCGAATTCATCGCAAGTAATTACGAAACTCGATTTCTAATACGAAGAAACTAACTCTTGTTTGATAATTAATTACGAAATAATGAAAGAATATTCCTCTTTCATAGAGTCAATTACGAAATCGAACCAAAGGGATAATTCGACGCTCTCACGGTGAAGATAAACTTAATAAAAAAAACTGCATTCACCTGCGAAAAAAAGGGTGTATTGTACGCCTACTACTCGTATGTAAGTAGAGACAGGCTCGAGAAGCTGTCAAACGCGACATATTGACAGAACTGCTATGGCTCTAATGTCACTATGACGCGTTTGACAGCTTCTCGAGTCTGTCGCTACTTACATAGTAGGCCGACTGGGCCAGCATCGATTAAGGCCTATTCACCCTGTTTCAGTCTGGGCAGGTTCGACCCCCCGTTGCAGACATATTATGTGGGCAGTTGACGACGGAGGCGCAAGCCTCACATTACTTGGGTGAGACAGGGCGCGGTCCCGTCAAAGACAAGACACGTAGAGAAGACCCCGTCCTTGCCCCGTCTTTTATTTTATCTGCGCTGACATGGCACAAACATGACGTAGTCGTGGCAACTGCAAAGCATGGCGCAGGCGATCGAACACTGTCGTTGGAAGCACGGGAATGGGCATAAGACGTAGTACTACAGATAGTATTAGGTTGCCTGGTGGAGATTGCTACCTTAGCAATAAGGCCGCCTATTGACTCAACTTTGTTTATGTACTGTAATATTTATGTGTTTTTTGTTTTGGTGTCAATAAAGAATATTTGTATTGTATTGTACTATCACAGGTACAGTGCGGCTGCACATGTTGACCTCGAGATCGCCCGTATTCCGTAGCGGTAGGGGTGAATTTCGTAGTGCGGATGTTCAACCGCATGTGCTGGCTTCTGTACTATTATATTCTGTGACTGTAGCAATACAAATTCTCGCGTCCGTCCGTTATGAACACCAGTTTCATATGAACAAAGTAAGAAATAAAAATTAAACAATATCCATGAAGACGTGACTCGCATTCTTCTTAAAGACCATCGAATTGTATGAGGAAAGACCTCGACACAAATTCTTTAAGGCAAATGAGCAAAATACCTTTCAAAATACCTACCTGGGCGTATTTTATAATTTACTAACTACAAGTATAATTGGAAGTACAATGCGTAGCTAATGTGATGGGAATAGAAAGATTTTTATTTGTAACTAATCAACTGCGCAATGAACAACAAATATTGTAAATTGTAATTCGTGAAACGTTGTAGCTAGAATTGGAAGTGAGACAATTTTTTCATCAAATTTTTTTACGTGACTCCGTTTAATTATAAATTCCTGTTTTATAAGAAAAAGGCATTTTTATTATCTCCATTTATTTCTTGTTTACAAAGTAAATACAAAGTGGTATGAGGTATGAGGGGAAAATTTAATAGGCACGGCACGTTTTGTGCGAGCGCAACTTGGTTGATCGGGTGTCAATGGCGTAGTTGGTAAGGCCGCAGCTATCCATCCGGGGAGTAGGTTCGGTTCCGCATTTTTCTACTGTCTTGACAGCCTCCGTGGTCGAGTGGTCAAAAGCTCGCCTGACGTTACGGGGGTTACTGGTTCGAATCCCGGTGGGGACTCGTCGAACAAATATCACTATGTGAGATTTTTCTCAGTTTGGTTAGGACATTGCAGGGTGAATCACCTGATTGTCCTAAAAGAAAGATGTTTCCGTGCTTCGGAAGGCACGTAAGCCGTTGGTCCCGGCTACTATCTACGGATGTAGTCGTTATAGGAGCCGTGTCGGAAGCCTAAGGCGGTTCTATAATTCCGACACCAGCACCCGTAACATGCAATGCTATGACAAAAGTTTGTCGCGCGAGAAACCCGCCATATTGAAATATCCTCCAATAGGATAAGAGAATACGCACGACAAAATTATGTCTGTCACGCGTGGACCGGGCATGTTAGAGAGGCAGGGCTTGTAGGGTAGGTTAACCTTGAAAACCACACAATAAGCAAGCAAGCAACTGTTTTCAAAGAAAGTTGCGAAATCTCCAGCTCAGGCCTACTACCCTGATTCAACCCCTCGGTGGAAACATATGAGCTTTATTAACGAGGGGCACAAAAGTTAAAGTACTAGCTAGGGGATAATTAAATTACGTTACAACTCGCATGAGAAGAAAAATAAATAAATGAAAATCACGTTTTTCATCGGAACATCGCTCTGGCAAAGCAAGATTGCAACTTTCAATATAACGATCTCGACGAGTAACATTGTATGGTACTTCATTAAAACCAGTCTTCCCTCCAAGGGCTATGTGAATGTGTGCCAGTCACTGTTATTTATAGAACATTCGTCACAGACCAAGCCATATTGAGCTAAATTGCTATACTTTAGTAATACAAAATAAGACAAGAATTATATCTTGTACTAGCGACCCGCCCCGGCTTCGCACAGGAAAATAATTATTGTGGGTTATCCCTAAGTATATTATGCATGTATTTATACATATAAACCTTCCTTTTGAATCACTCCTATTAAAAAACCGAATCAAAATCCGTTGCGTAGTTTTTATTAATGTAAGTATACATAGGGATATAGGGACAGAGAAAGTGACTTTGTTTTATACTATGTAGTGATAACTGACTCAGAATAAGTTTTCTGTAGGTCGGCGACTTTTCCCTAAGGCTACTAATAGGACAATACCTACATCTGTGAGGTTATTATGTTGAAAGACACACACATGTGACAACATGATTGAAGTTTATATGAAAAGCTTTTTTTTTAGATTTCAAGCTGTGTTTCTTAGGGAAAATTGTTCAGTTTCATGTACTACCGCTATGTTGCGATTAAACAACCAGTTAAATTTCACGGTGTATTCTTACTAGACTAGTTTTCTAGGTTCCTTTCTTAATACTTTACGTAGATTTTATCCGTACACACACATCTTAAAATAATGTACTCGGAAACGCGCGTTCAAGTTCTCCGACTTTCGCCTATTTCATGCCTTTCCAGGCACACCAATAACAATTCTGATACCCTGTCAAAATTCCTATAACGGTGACTTAGTCTGAGTAACATCGATCACTGATAATCAAGTTAACGACCAGGTATTAGAAGAACCACCGTTAGAGCCCAGCTAACCGCCGGAATCGGCCCACGCCACCCATTACGTAGGAGGGCAAACTACATCGGCTTAACTAAATTGTGACTCAGTACAAATAATTACGAAACCTTTGGATATTTTCCATTATTGAACTCGTCAAATGGAATAATTGACTTGTCTCATTCAGAAATTATTCATCGTCTATTGAAGGATAGTAAAATACAGCCTTGCCAAATCTCTACTCTTGGCAGAATGGCAGACGGGGGATCGAAATTCAAAAATTCAAAATTCAAAAAGTGTTTATTAAATCACTTTTCGACGTCGAGGCGAGTTCACGATTTGGCTGTCTTTTTAAAATAATTTTACAAAATTATTATTTTATATAATATAAAAGCAATTAGAGGAAGGCAACTAGTCAATCGATGAACGCTGTTGCCCATGGCAGCCTGATTTAGTAAGTTTACTTTTAGACATGATGCGGTATCAATCGACTCCGGTCAGATTTCATGTAACTGTAACTTTATTATAATAGTGATAATACTAGCTTTCCGCCGCGGCTCCGCCCGCGTTAACAGTTTTTTCCGTGGAAATAGGCATTTCCCCGCGGTAAAAGTTAGCCTATGGTACTCAGGGCGAATGTAGCTTTCTAATGGTGAAAGAATATTTGAAATCGGTTCAGTAGTTTTTGAGTTTATTCATTACAAACGTACACACAAGAATACAAATCTTACCTCTTTATAATATTAGCATGATGACCGAGGACATAAGTCTTTTATACATGAAAAAAGTTGTACACGAAGAATGAAACAAAAAATGCAAAAAGTAAATTCATGGGATGACGTTCAAAAGTTATCCAACCAGGCATCCATCGAAGACCGCAAGTCTTGCGAAGAACGGAAGTCATGCATTGATCTCTAGTTGTAAAATGACAGCAATAAAAAAATAAACACCTACCTACAACTAGTAAATAAATTAAAAATTTAAACGTTAATTTGAATTTCATATTTCTGGTCGAAAGAAATAAAGCCGCCATTTTTCTAATTTGGAACAATAGAATGTCCGTCAATATATTAAGTTGATATTATACCACAGATTATATACTACGCGCCATATTGTTAGAAATAGCATTAGACGCTTGCTTTCCTCGCCATTGGAATGCAAATTGGCAACGCATTCCGCAATGTAGCCCACACCAGTAGAAATAACTATGCGGAGCATGCTCACTAAATTGCTAAGGCTATGATCAGCTGTGTTCGTACATATTGTCAGTAATATCTGTGGTAACACAGAAACCCTATTTCTTATGTAGAAATAACTTCGAGGCAACGTTAGTGTCCACATGTTTACTTGACAAAGCTATGGTGAGGTTTGTGGGAAGCCGCTGGATGCGGGCAGCGCAGAATCGTTCATAGTGGAGGCCTTTGTCCAGCAGTGGACACCTTTGTGCTGAAATGATTATGATGATAATGAATTTTAATTTCACTTGTTAATAGCTTTACGCCGCGGCGCCTCCTGTGTTAATTTTTTTTTCCTTTAGGAATGGGTGAGTAGCTCTTTCCAGTAGTAGCCATATTGGTAGCCATCATCTGTATGACCTTTTCCAAGGTATATTCTATCTTTGTACCAAGTTTCATTAAAATCGGTTCAGTCGTTTCGGAGCATATTCAATGCAAACAAACAACCAAACAATCAAGTCTTTCCTCTTTATAATATTAGTATAGATAAATACTTATATATTGGCTGGTCCTAATAATGAAAGCATTAGTTTTTCCATCATACTTCATACTACAAGTAATATTATAATAAAGAGGAAAGATTTGTATTTTTGTGTGTGTGTATATTTTGAATGAATAAACTCAATAAATACTGAACCGATTTCCAAAATTCTTTCAGCATTCACCCTGAGTAACATAGGTTACCTTTTACCGCGGGAAATTGCCTCATTCCCACGGGAAAAACTATTAACGCGAGCGGAGCCGCGGCAGAAAGCTAGTCGCTAATATTTCCCGTGTAAGAACTTAGCGATCTTGGGTCTTAAAAAGTCTAGCTCTTAAACAAAAAACTTGTATCAGCTAGACCCACATAAGCTCTACAAACCATCACATTTGAGCGTCTAGACAAATCCGTTGGCGGGCCTCGGTCCCGCTAAGACCGCTGCTTTTTTGTCTCTTACATCTACTTACACCGCTGAGGTGAGCGAGAGGCTATCTACTGTAGATTAAATTAAACCCAAGATATTTGATGTAAAGGACACATTTAGGATACGAGCTTTTTGCTCCCCCAAAAGTCCGGTAAAATATGAAGTTGGTGATACGCGTCAAGTCCAACCAGCCGCGCCTTGACGAATGGCTGAAGTAGGTGAATAGCGCTAGTAGGCAAAATCAAGTTGTCGAATAGCGCCAGATAGCAAAAGGAGCAAGTTGGCGAATCGCGCCGGTTTACGAATCGATGAAGTTGGTGATACGCGTCAAGTCCAATTGTAGTTACGTGACAGGTCCAGTTTTGATAATTGACAAAAGTCGTCGTTTAAAAGTAAAATACTCGTATTTGTCTGTACGTTTTCTGAAAAAGTTTGAGTTTTAGGTTTTTAATGTTTGTGTATGATGTCAATAGTATTGTTAGTAAATTAAGTAGTAGGTAATTGAAGTGTGAATATTAAGATAATTTTATAAAAATTAGGCTAGGCTCAAGTCCCTCGGTGGGGCCATAATATAGGTAGATTGTTAGCGATCTCTACAAAAATACTAAACAAAATACCCATTCCACAAGTAACACAAAGTATATCAACACTGAAAAATGGGTTTTAAAATTCAAAAATACAGAACAATAAGTTGCTTGATTCCATTATGGGCTCAGTGAGTTATACACCGAACGTGAGATGTTGCTGACACGTTGTAAACCCAAGTCCGGTGAAGCTTGATTGGTCGTACCTTTTCGACACAAGCATAGGTCAATTCAAAAAAATAAATAAAAAAAAAACAAAACAAAAAAAACGTTGTAAACCGTAATTCAAAGTATTTATTTTTTAACTTTATTTACATCAGTTACATGTTTTTTCCGGCGAGTTCAAAAATTCGTCCATCTTCCATCTAACACATCTGCAGTTTTCGTCAAACGAATGGAGTTCTGGAAGTGGTTTGATTGATTTACAAGAGTTTGCTGTCATACAAGTAATACGAAGCCTCCAGGTCAACGACCGCGGCATTGAGAGCACTGGTCCACGTACAGGTATGTGACTTTGTATCTCTTCGTATCTGCTCAAGACATTCGAGTATCGAATGACTTGGTACCTACCTGTCCGGTTAATTTATACTCTTGTCTGATTTTAGTGTATGTGAAAATTTAAGGTAGGTTTTATGATGGTAAAATGTGAAGGTTTACCGTGAAGTTCTCGGCTTAGAGAATACCGAACTCTCTTACCAGTTTCCGTAACATGCAGTGCTATGACAAAAGTTTGTCGCACATTTAATTGTCAAAAAACCCGCCATATTGAAATATCCTCCAATAGGATAAGAGAATACGCACGACAAAATTATGTCTGTCACGCGTGGACCGGGCATGTTAAAGGGGCACGTAGAATGACCTCTGTGACAAAATAATATATAATATCCCTTATCCCTTATCGGTATTCAAGCTGATTGCCTCCGCGGGCTGCTTCAAACACGCTGCCGCTAAAATATGGAACGACTTGCCGCCCCCGCTGCGGGCCAAGGTGTGCTGCGCCACACCGACGTTCCGTAGCGCGGTTTTGACCTGGCTGCGTTTGAAGCAGACCGCGGATGCACAAAATAAGGGCTATGTGCTCAACTTTTAATCGATAGCGTTTTTGATTATTTAATTATTTTTTTGTATGGATGCGTTGTTGTTACGTGCACTCAAATAGTGCTGATCTAGAAGAACGGCTGGAGCAGAATATCAGCGGCTGTTCGTTTCGGCAGCAGCTATAATGCTGAGCTTCAGACCTATTTGCACGTTACTTATTTCACTTATGCCTAAAATTGTATACAGATTATGTAAATTGTGAAAGCTGCAAATAAACGTCTTTTTATTTTATTTATTTTATCTAGCTGTCAAAATATCATGAGAAACCCGTTATATTGAAATATCCTCCAATAGGATAACAGTAGGTATACAATGCAAGACCAAATTATTTCTGTCACGTGTGAATAGTCATGATTGCATAACTAATGGTACCAACAAGTTACTTTTAATATTAAGTAAAGTTGCATGGTACAGAACGCTACCTTAGCAATAAGACATCCTATAGTTATAACATCAGTTCAAATTATTTAGTGCCTAAATTTTCTAAGAAATATTTGTATTTATGTCACGGCCGGCCAAACCCAGGCACGCGGGCTGAATTTTTCCGCCAGCCTGTGTAATCATAAAATTGTAAAAATGTGACAAGACCGCGGCGCCCCTCTAACATGCCCGGTCCACTCGTGACAGACATAATTTTGTCATGCGTATTCTCTTATACTTATGGGGGATATTTCAATATGGCGGGCGGGTTTCTCGCGCGACAAACTTTTGTCATAGCACTGCATGTTACGGGGGCTGGTCCTAGGCGCGCCAGCGGAGCGTCAAATGGTTGATGAACAGGAGAGGTAGGAATAATACTAAACTGGATGATATTTTCAATTTATTTACACTTTACATTATGTACAAAAAGACAAGCAATTTCGAAAGACGGCCGACTCGTTCAAGAACAAAACAAAAGTAATAATGAAAATGGATGAAATGACGAATGAATTCCAAGATTAAATATTCGAATTTAGACGAAAAAGAAATGGCAGATGTGATGAGAAAGAGGTGGCATGTAAGGCACCTCGTTACGAATGTATATTTAAGATCGTTACACAAGCCTTATCATTTGACGTTTTGCCTTTAAACGTTGTGGGCCAACGTCACCACAGTCTACGAAATTATGCTCACCTGGAAAATCTTTTGGGCCGACCTTGATTTCACCGATGCAGTGAAGCGAGTGGCAGGGTTGAAGTGGCAGTTGGCAGGACACATAGCCCGAAAACATGGCTCGTGGGGTAAAGCGGTCTTGGAGTGGAGACCCTGGGGTGAAGAAAGACCCAGAGGAAGACCGCAGATGCGTTATACAAATACAAATACAAATCATTTATCCGTCAACATAGGTTTAAAACATGGCTCGTAGGGTAAAGCGGTCTTGGAGTGGAGACCTTGGGGTGAAGAAAGACCTAGAGGAAGACCGCAGATGCGTTATACAAATACAAATACAAATACAAATAATTTATTCGTCAACATAGGTTTAAAGGTTGGTACAGTTAATTATCAAATGTCACACTATGTCGCACCTTCCGGTATACGAATTTATACATTATAATAAAAAAACATAAAAAAATTCACCTAAAAAGTATTAATTGTTAGTACTACTTAAAAATTCGTCAATAGAATAAAATGTCATTTCAATTAAATAATTAGTCAGCTTACATTTAAATTGAATTATATGATCACATTGTCTTATATCTAAAGGTAATTTATTGGAAGGATGACGTGGGGAAGACTGCGGGAAAGAATTGGATGGACGTGGCACAAAATAGAAATAGATGACGTATTTTGAAGGAGGCCTACACCGAAATGGTTGAAAACGGCTAAGAAGAAGAAGAAGAGAACACCTTGGTTCAAAAGTTTCTAATTTGTGTCTAAAAGTGGCTAGCTTTTGCAGTATATTCTGTTTTACAAGAACAGCAACAAGTAATTTGTGAATAAATACGAATAAATCAATTTAAAAATAAAAAAAAAAAAAAAAATATCTTTCATCTACATATCTAGACGTAAAGTCTGCTTTCCTCAAAACAATAGAAAAAACAATTGTGCTGTCACCCCGCGCAGTCTTGAACGGGTAACCAAAAATCGTATGAAAAAATTAAAAATGCGGGTTCGAGTCCCCGCTGAAGCACAACATTTATGATTAGCGTCTCGATTTTTCGAAATTTTAAAGAAAGACGTTATATCAATTGTTCAAAAAAAAGGATTGATAGAAGACCTCTCCCGCCGATAAATATAACTTGAAAAGTTTAAAAAGCTCATATTACTTATTTAGCCAGTTATTGTTACGGCTTTTAAAATACCTCTTTATTTCCAAATGATATAACCTATGATATAAGCTTATTGTATACAAAATAACCTTACAAAAAGAAGATTAGTTGTTAGAATATATTTGTAGCAGTGAGTGGAGCTGCGCCGTAACGAACGCCCAAACCGAGAAGGGAACAAAAAGTTGTCGAATCGCCGCGGATTTAGCCGGCTCATTGTGTAGGCGGACTTCTTATAAACGCATGGTTCAAGCCATCAACGCTGGCGACTGTGAGCTTCCATGCAAAGAAATTAATGCTTTTGGTTAAATCTCTAAAAGCCGAGTAGACAAGGCAAAACAGTTAGGTAAATTACTCAAAATAATATCTAGTTAGTTTTAACTAAATTTACTAAATCTAATAATTTAGTTTACTAAATCTCTATATCTGTTTTTGGTTTACGGTGACGTCCATTTGAACAATAAAGAAGGATAAAGGAGCCTGATGTGCAATAAATAATATTTTTAATGTAATTAATATACCAGAAAACTCTCATATTGATTTGGTAAGCTTTCATGCTGCCAGTTATCAGTCTAACTTTGTTAAAAAATGTATTTCTGTTACTTTTTAACTGGAGTTTCATACCTCTAATCGCCCCGTACAACATTAACACTTGGTCCATTTGTAAGCTGAAATCAACGCGGCAAAATACTACTTTTTTTTCTTATCTATTTTTGTCTCACAAATACTACTTAGGCTTTGTAAATTGTAAGACAGTTTTATGACCTTGAAAATCTCGCCACCTCTCCACACTAACACCACCTCACGTGGGAGGTTGTAGCTACATGTGAACGCATCTGCATTGCTGGCGCGGTCATTGACCCGTGTTTCAAATAACGAACACTGTGAGAAGGTCGCCATTGCCATCGGCAAACGCGAATCTCAGGCGCAGACGTTACGTTCCTAATTCAAAATATAAAAACTCTAACGCATCATTTCCTTGTCGGCCGGTTATTACAATGAGAATTTGGTAATTAGTTTTGAAATTAATTCTGTAGTTTTAAAGTCTGTTTCGGCTAGGTTCGAGGCACCATGATATCATGTAATTTGCCTACATTTATTTTGAAGGTGGATCTTCGTTTATTGACCGTTAACTTAATAGGTGCCTGGTCGATTATGTTTTTTTATCGTAACTTATTTTGGCTTGTTGAATATAGAATCAGAAAAAAACCATTGAAATGGACTTCAAGGAATCTTTGAATGTTTTGGCGTGGTTCAGTTCTGATTAATCTAATTTGTCCATTGCCAATTCGATGTAATTAAAGGAAAAAGTGTACCTAAGGAAACATTCCCTACATGGTCTAAGAAAACAAGGTCTTGCATTCGGACCACGTGACTTGACACAAGCCTACGTCATCATGCTGTTGATCCTTGTCGAATGCGTGTTAATAGACATTTGCGTTACTAAACTCATTATATATTTATATTTTGCCAACTAGATACAATAAATGCATTCTCAAGAATTAAAGTAGGTACCGTCGAACATCATGTAAGTTACAATACAATTATTTTATTTCTAACAGGCTTTTTTGAGTTACACTGCAAATTACAATTTTATTCACAGTATTTAAAATTTTCCATGACGCATCGTTCGGCACTTTTCTTTTTGTTGTTAATTTGTACTGTTTTTTTTTTAATTTATTATATTATTGTGCAAAATTTTTGTATTTTATTCATTGTTGTGGCGTCATTAATAATAAATGTTTCTTTCTTTCTTTCTTAAAAGAGATTCACTGCAACATACAATAATATACCCCGTGCTAACTCTTGATCTAAATAACTTTAAAATATGGGGGTAAGACAGGAACATAGATCATCTATATAATAAAACTGTAGAGGTCAAATGTCTGTACGTAGACAAAAAAAGGTGAAATCCGAGTCAGGAGGATGTAAGAAGCAAAATAGAACATATCCAGACAATTTTCTTTTTTTTGTTTCTCTGTCTGTTTGTCTGTTTGTACGCGCTAATCTCCGAAACTATTGGACCGATTTGAATGAAATTTTGCATAGTGGTTCTTTACATCCCTGGTCAACATCTTGGATACTTTTAATTCCGGAAAATTAATTACTACGGAAAAGTCAGAAAACAACGCGGGCGTAGCCGCGGGCAGACAGCTAGTACATAAATATGAATATGATTGTAGCTCATTTTGACCAAAAACCAAGATACAATGTTATACAATGGGGGTGTCGAAATAACAAATTTAAAAAAATATATGGTACAGAAACGCATGGTTCAGTGTGAGCTAAAACTGCCTCGAACGGACACATAAATGGGCTATTTAATAATATTATAATTCAGACACAATAAACACCTCATTCCCACGTAAAAAATTTGCTTGCGCATTGAAACTAGTTATGTATAGATACTACGATCTTACTACAATGTAGGGTATAGTAATCAATTTCCTCTTAAGCTATAAATATACAGCGTCCAAGCTCCCACGGCCCAACAAAACCAGCAAAGGCAGCAAACTGTGGAACATGGAAGTCCCCGGATCTTGATTGCACTTACATGACCGAGGTACACTTAATCGGCTTAGCTTTAATTAGCCAGCGGCTTAAGAATTTAAGCTTCAGCGCCAAGAAAGATAAACATCTCTGGAAGCGCTGCAAAGGTTTGTTGTATAGACAGACAGACATACTCAAATAGCATTGCTTAATGATGCGATGTCGTAAAGTCTCAAGTCCGGTGAAGCTGTTGTACTTTTTCCACACGAGCACAGGGCAATTAAAAAACCCTCAAATCGTCATTTCTCTCTTATGAAGATTAGGACTAGACTAGGATTAGGATTAGGGAACCTTCTGTGCTGCATGAAAAGGAACCGTTAACTCGTTAGAGCAGGTATAATGGTCAGTGACTTTAGCTGTTATAATCTTGTAACGTGTGGCCACCATGGACTTGGTAACATAGTTACACTAGGATAGGACCATGATGGGCATAGAATATTTGAATTTGTTACAGAAAGACCTTAACCCTTTATAAGGCAAAACAACTTTATAAAATGCATTCGTTTTCGACTTTATGTTGAGGGTGTAAGGTTAAAATTAAGTTGGCAATATAGTGGCCACTGCCTTGTAAAGGTTTAAAAGCAAGGAAAATCGCGCTTTAGACTACTAACACTTATCGTTATTCTGAGGAAAGACCACACTTGTTATTTTTTTAAATTATTATGACGTTAGCACACCTTGGTCATTCCCAAGGATTTTATAAGTACAGTAGTGGTCTTTACAGCCTAATATCTGGAGATAAAATAAATCAATTTTAATTGATTTGAAAAACATAGAAGATGTTATACTACGATAAATTAAACTTTTCTGAGTGTCTGAATCGTTCAAGATGAAATACTTGTCATTTCACTCGGCTGTGACCATTCGATAGTAAAACCTTTTATTATCCTTGCTTATTATTTAGTACAGTCTTAAATTGAAAACACGCGCACTCAAACTGCAAATAACCATAAACAAATGCCATAACGAGATGACAGGTATATTTTAATAAATCAAATTATGGCACCAGCTTTACATACACCGCTTAGTACGCAAAACCGTGGTAATGAGGTACATTCCCGTGGTAAAAAGTATTTTATTATGTATTTTCAATATAAGTGAAAATGAAAAACTTCGCGGTCGAGCGAGTTGCTTCTTTGCTCTCGATGTCTGTTTGGGTGATAATTTGCATTAGTTGCGTTACATTAAAAAAACATAAAATATTCTTTTAACATCCCCTTATGTCGCACCTAGGGGTTCGAACTTACCATAGACCAGGGTGAAATATATAATATAAATAAAATAAAATTGATAATTTTACAAAACCCCCGCCCCAAAACCGTTTCTTGATCCCTTTAACAACTAGAAAAGAGCTAATAATTTTCAAATGGCTGAAGATATTTTCTCGGATCATAGCTAAGAATACTCTCGATTGTGACACCTTGGAAACAAAAAAAACTACGTAAAATTCGGCTCATCCGTTTAGAAGCTACGATGCCACAGACAGACACACACGTCAAACTTATAACACATCACTTTTTCGTCGGGGGTTAAAAAGGTTTCCGCAAATGAAAAGTTTCTTTGGAAAAAATTATCACAACCATTGACTTAGCATCATTGCACCCTGTATGCCTAAATGCTAAAGTCATATTACCATCTACTTTACCTCTTAAAAGGAATTTCAAACGCATTGTTACCTAACATTATAACCAGACATTTTAAATCACAATGACTCCTCTAGACCGCAATTTATGATTCGTCATGTCCTACCGCAGACACCTTAAGGGCTTGATTATAATGGCTATTATACTGTGAAATTAAATCACGAAATATAATAGCTATTATATTGTTATTGTGAAGTGAAAGCAAGAAAGTGGATCGGTGGACAAGTTTGAAAAATCGCGGGCATAATTGGTGGTGAATACGAAATTGTATGCTGAAGTGAAATATTTAAGCAAATACTGAAAGGGCATGCTCATTTTTTGAGGCTTTTGCCAATGAGGAAATGCGTACAAACCAGAGAAGCACCTCTAACTCTAATACATTCTATGAGCCAACATGGCGGCTGCAGCGGAAGAAAAACAAAAGATAAACGCCATAGAAGTTGGAAAATGACATGAGTGCGGTTGACGGGTGGTCTTTCTATTACGCTTTTGAGTATTACCAAAAAATAAACAACAACATTAAATTAAAAATTTTAATTCTCCTGCTGCTAAACCGTTACTTGATCCTTTCAACAACTAGAAATGAGATGATAATCTTCAAAAGGCTGAAGATATCTTCTTGAATCATAGCTAAAAACACTCTATCGATTTTAACAACTTGCAAACAAAAAAAACTGATCAAAATCGGCGCATCCCTTTAGAAGCTACGATGCCACAGACAGACAGACACACGCGTCAAACTTATAACACCGCCCTTTTTCGTCGGGGGTTATAAAATATGTATATAAACAATATTTGCCACTCCCGTTCGAAACAGTATTTTTTATTATTAGACAGTTGGTATGAAGCAGTTCAATTTCTTTTTTTATTTCTAAAAAAAAATCTTTGGGAAATTTGATCAGCTTCGACTAAGCATAGGACAGACATGACATCAGTATTTTCTAACCTGTTCTTGTACAAAAATAACCCTAGATATGACCCCCCCAGGGTCATGCTGACTCCAAGAGGCTGTCTGCCGCGCCACGAGCATTATGGGCTCGCGACGACGACGTGATACCAAAGAACAATTTATCAAACCACCAGATAAGACACTAGGCATAATAAATGTACTGGAATGATTCAGTGAATCGCTTTCTTCGTGATAGCGCTGCTCGGCTCTACGCTGGTTTATTTTAAAATTAAATCAAATTCCATTAATTAAATTTTGAAATACTCGGGTAATGAAGTTAGAATAAGCTTCTTTGTTCGAACTAAATGATGCGATGCGATTTCGGGAACTATTTATAGATCTGTTTTTTTATTGGTTTGCTATTATTAGGAAAAAATATCGTTATCAGCTTACGTAATAATATGTTTCCGAGGAACTTTATCTTTCCCCAAGTCTGGTACTTGGTCAATTATTTACACAACCTTTGAAAGATTCTATGCCTATAGATAGATAGATCAAAAACTATTCAACTTTTTGCTCCAAGAGAACAAAAGACTTACTATGAAAAAGATGAAAAATAATAATACAGTCAGTACCGACTGGCTGAATGCGCTTATGATATAAACAACGGTATATAAGAAAAGGAAAGCAGAATTTCTCCGACTAGCAACGAAAACAAAAATATTCAGCATGTTGCATAGTCTTTGCCAGTCGGAGCATGCAAATATACGATGCAGGCTTATCTGTTGCGACGGCTGCATTGGTGCAATGTCTCCCGACATTCCCAAGAAAACATTCTTTCAATAACCACCCTGATAGCTGAGACCACACTTATTGTATTTATTTGGTTTCTTTATTCTTGGGCGAAAGTCACAATAATAATTCGTGACACTTACGGTGGAGTGCTTTTTCACAATTTTTTCCTTTAACAGCTTCCTTCCTTTCTTCCTTGTTTTATTTCTGCGTCAAGCTCAGCAATAAGAGCGATATGCGTAAGACGTAACGCATTGACGTTTTTGCTTGGACGAATTACCATAGTTATATAAGTCCATGCGTTTTTGCAACTGAAAAAGTTGATATTATACTACGCGTAATTACTCATATTAATATGAAAAATGAAACGCGTTGCTTGCTTCTAATTTACGCATGTTACTATCGCTACGCTCCACGAGTGAACCACGAACATAAAATATCAAAATTTAAAACACTTCGATTCGTGACGAGGATTTAGCCTCTACGCCACCGACGACGACGCTCTGACACATTTTCCAGTGAAAAAAATGAATAAATTGAAAAAGAATTGGCTATCTATCTACATTATTAACACCCTGGCATAACCCTATTTAAGTAACCCACGATCACGCGCATGCAAATGGCGCACGCTGTCGGGCCACGGTGCGCGGGCGCAGAAAAGGAGAATCCAGAAGTAAATCTGATAGATCTCATAAGCCAGTGCGAGAGTTACTGTTTTTTAAATTGTAATTATTTGGAAAATATGTATGTTCTTTATATTTGCAGCTAAGGTTGTCAAGGAAAATAAATTGTAATGGTAAAGTAAGTTAGAAATTTTCTATTTTTTCTGTTGGAAGTTTTAGCTTTACTATGAAAAATACATCTCTTAAACGAAAGCACCTATTTAATATTATTGTATAAATAAGTTAAGTACCTATTTAATTTATTTGTGGAAGCGGTCTCTGCCTACCCCTAAGGAAAAGAAGCTTGAAAAGAATTTCTTCGTTTTTATCAACGCCAGAGAGACTATGAGCACAGTAAAACCAGTAAGTTATCTTCATACAAACGTGCCGCTGTCGGTTTGAATGTGTGCGTCCGCGCCGTGCGCCGTGTAGGCACGTGCTGTCATGCACACACTAGCATAAAATAAGGGGGAATAAGGTGGCGGCAGTATGGGTTAAATGCAAGCGTATGCGTAACGGATACACAGAAGAAAATAATAGTACTAACCCGTACAGAAAGGACACATATAGCGCCCCACGCCCCGCACCCCGCAGGCGCCGCGGGACTCTACCAGGGTTGTTCGAGGGTGTTTTACATAGTACCTAGCGCCATTGAATTGTAATTGACATTCAGTTGTTATTCAAAAAGAAGTAGCTTGTCAGAACGCGTTTTCTTATGGAGTGACCGACCCACAGAACATTTAAAAGAGGTTAGAATGGCGATAATGCGCCGTCCGTATGAAATCCGGTGTCGCCGATTCCACCCCACCTTTCACCTCCACTACATCTGTACTTCAATAAAGATGAAGTTTACGCACATATTTGCAATTTCAAATCTAGCCAATCATAGCGCCGCTCAATCACGCGATTTCAAATGGAAACGAATCATACCTATGCACGCATACCGATGTACATTTTTATAGCTATGTGTGAGTTAGACAGCGCGATCGCGTCTTTGCGTGGAGTATGAGCGTTTGCTCATAGTCTTGGCGCGCCGGCCCCGCCCACAGCGCCTTTCTAACCTCTTTTAAATGTTCTGTGGACCGACCAGTGTCTATGCGACCAGTTGGTTGTTATGTTATGAGTCTACTGTGGTATGAGATACAGCACTTAGTATCTGTCCTGCATTGCTTGTGGCGCGGGCGCAAGCGGCGATTTCTCCGCTCGCGATGACTCTCCGTGCCGCTGAGATCAGGAACGGGTTTCGATATCGACGTGTATATCGGGATTTCATGCCAATGTACGACGAATTTCTTCAATGTCTCATTTCGAGAGTTTTTTAACAAAGAAGATATTCGAGAGCTCTTGGTGTAACATTTGGCATATGGCGAATCTACATTTAGTGAGACGAGACATAGAGTTTAGTGTTGTGGATTGTAAAACGTAGTACAATTTTTTTTTTACTTATTGTTCTTTTCTGTGATGAAAGGTTTCTGATTACCGTATTTTTTATAATTATTATATTATAAAAAAATGGAATGAATTGTATTCAGTTTCTGATCACATTAAGTTTTTGTCAACCTACAACGAACAAGTTATTTAAAATCATGAACCAACAATGTTACGCGCTGCTCTAATAAATAAATATAATGTGAAATAAATATCAATCCTACAGCTAAATTAATTACTATAGATATGCGATAACAGGTAATGGTGTCCACTTAGCGCAGATTGCCGGGACCCGAGAGCCAGACGCATTTGGAACGAAGAAGATTAATACAGGTTAATATACTAGAACGTTCTCTATAGTATAAACCGTATTATCTGAGATATCTTTTTTTAATGATTCAATGGTACCCAAAAGATAATTCTCATGGAATACGCTTAAAAAGTGTTATATTTTTTGTTGTGTTTCACTTGTATTTGTATTGTGAAAGATCCTCTCATACACTCATAAATATGAAGACATATTCTGCCCCAACCACTTTCAATTTTTTTTTAAACAAAATGCTTTAAGCATTTTTGCGTACAGATTTCAAAGAGATCTTAAATGGTCTCAAATATTTAAAATAAAAGTATAGGTATTAATATGGCAAATACCTATAGTATAATATTTTTTATTTAAGGCGCAAAAGCAACGTATCAAGCGTCCACTGAATTAGAACTTGGGTTCTTCATTAGCTATGACGTTGTATTGGATTACACAGCTAAAGGCTTTAAAGATTGTATTGACCATTTTTAAGAAATCTTGAGTTGGAATGTCATCATTTATTTACAATCAAGCATCTTTATTCAAACCATATCCGCTTGGTCATCCTTAGTGCATTGAACTTATGTATGATTCACCTACTAACCATTTATTCATCTATAGGAGGTCCGGGTTAAATCACATCTCATGTAAAATCTATGAGTCGATGCTTATTGCTTACTAATTGTTTGATAGATATGACGTCATCCATAAAATTGGCGATTAAATGGTGTTTTAAACTTGTTGTGAACTTGCCTCTCTCTGACCCTCCATGCGCTTAGTATTTGATTAAGCTACAGGTATACACCGTGAAATTTAACCGCAAAATTGTGGTAGTACTCATAAAACTGAACAACTTTCCCTAAAAAAATAGTATTAAATCTAAAAAATACTTTGCATATAAACTTCAGTCTTTTTTTTTTTTTAATTGACCTATGCTTGTGTCGAAAAGGTACGACAAATCAAGCTTCACCGGACTGGGGCGGGGGAGTGGAAGACTCTACCCCACAAAGTTTTTAAAAATTTGCAATACATTTATCGCACCCATAATTAGTCACCTTACAAACTTGTGTTTCCAACAAGGTGTATTTCCCGTGTCTCTTAAAAAAGCTTTAGTTACCCCGGTGTACAAGAGTGGAGAGAGAGACGATGTCAATAATTATAGACCCATTTCCGTGCTCCCCTCAATCTCTAAAATTATTGAGAAACTAATAAACAACAGGCTTCTTAATTACCTAAATAAATTTGACATACTCTCAAAGTCACAATTTGGGTTTCGAAAAGGTCTTTCGACAGAAGATGCCGTACTTGGTCTGACATCCTTAATTACCAATGAACTAGATAAAGGCAACAAATGTCTAACGGTATTTCTTGACTTAAAGAAGGCATTTGACACCGTCTCTCTCCCCATCCTTGTACAGAAGCTAGAAAATATTGGCATTAGAGGTACATCACTTGCTCTTTTTAGAGACTACTTAGGTGGGCGTACTCAACGAGTTAAAATAGATAACTACCAAAGTTGTGATTCTGAATTAGACTTTGGTGTACCACAGGGTAGCGTCCTAGGCCCGACACTGTTTTTAATATATATAAACAGTCTGACCAATCTAAATCTTACTGGAGGAAAAATTTATTCATACGCCGATGACACTGCTATAGTCTTTACTTCCAGATCGTGGGATCAAACTTTTAAATTGGCTGAGAGTGGATTAGCTAAGGTTTCTGATTGGCTAATTAATAATCTTCTGACGCTAAATGTATCTAAAACCAACTATATCTGTTTTACTATTAATAATAGAACACAACCTAGTTTAACCAGATCATTAAAAATACATCAATGTACTCGTATAGAGGAAGAATATGAAACCTGTAAATGTGAGAAACTAGAAAGAGTAGACTCTACAAAATACTTAGGGGTCATTCTAGACCGCCACCTATCCTGGAATCTACACATCGATTATGTCAATGAGCGTCTACGGAAATTAATTTGGATCTTCAAAATTATTAGGCATATCACAAATATCAATCTACGGACACAAAACATTGCTCTGGTACAATCTGTTTTGGGATATTGTATATCAGCCTGGGCTGGTGCAAATAAAACTAAATTTCTGGAAGTTGAAAGAGGTCAAAGATGTCTGCTTAAAGTTATGTACCAACAGCCTTTCCGATTCCCCACCAAAACCTTATACCAAACTTGTAACTTACTAACCGTACGTCAGTTATATATTCTTAGCTCAGTACTGAAAATTCATAGAACCTTACCAATTGAAACAAATACCACAGGCAGAAGAAAAAGCGATATTGTTGAACGACTACGCATAAAAACCCTTTTTGCACAGAGGCAATTTACTGCGCAAGCTGCTTATTTGTACAATAAACTAAACACAATATTAGATTTTTATAAACTCACGTACCGTGATTGTAAGAGAATTGTTCAGAACTGGTTGAAAACCGCTAACTATATGGAAACTGAAGAGTTGTTACAGCGCATAAGGTGAAAGTACACACACACACACACACACACACACACACACACACACACACACACAAACACACACACACACACTCACACACACACACACTATCTTATATATTTTTTGGTCTATATTTGTTCTTTTAGGTTATGTAAAGATATTTTTAAGCTGTGAGATGTTTATTTCTCAACTATTTTGAATTGTATAGATTGGAGAGGCGGGGCTTCCTGACACAGGCTGTTCTATGCTTACTAGGAAGTCCCAGTTGTAATGTTAAACAACCACCCTTTGTTGAGATGAATAAAAGTTATTATTATTATTATTATTATTAAAAAAAGTCACATACCAACGGGTCTAGGGGCGGCTCGAGGGAGCCTCGGACCACGGCCTAGCGCGTTGAAATTGAAAAACATCGTGAAGGAGACGACGCCTGAGGGGCTCCGTCTCTGATTTTCAATTTTGATTTTGGTTCTGGCCGCGCCCCCGCCGGCGGGTGCGGGCGTTGTTACCTGAAGGGAAACTTCAGTCACGTGACCGACCACATTGTATAACAAGTTGAATTTTAATTTTGAGATTTCATTCCAACTTATGTTCCTAAGTGGAAGTTTTCAGTTTCATGTCATGAGTACTACCACTAATCAATTTATTATGCCGCCAACCCGCCATACACTACCTGTTTAGACGTTTTCTTAAACGAAGGTTGCCTGGTAGAGATTGCTACCTTAGCAATAAGGCCGCCTGTTGACTCAAGTTTGTCTATGTAACATTGTAATATGTATGTGTTCTCTTTTGGTGTCATTAAAGAATATTTGTATTGTATTGTATGTTGCGGATAAACAACCAGTTAAATTTCACGGTGTACCTATAAAGAGCATGTATTAAATGTAATATAGGGATGAAATAGGTACTCAAAATAATGGTTATAATGTTATAATGGTGACTGTAATAATAAAAATTGTAATTTTAAGCAAAAAAGTAGCCACCTAACATCTCAGAATGTAGGTTTTCATTAATCTTGCATCGAGTAATAATTTTGTTAGAATAGAATAACAGGTGACAGATCGAAACTAATTTGAAAAAAGTGTAAGTTGTAAATTGAGACAGTTTAGCTTAATATAAGCTTTGTTGTACAATTCGGCACGGAGCGCAATTACGGCGGTCGCCATACACCGCTTACCGTCAAAACAAAACGTAAATCCCACCAGCCTAAACCGACCTTCCCATCCTCCCTTCCTGCCTTTCTTTTACTCATGCGAACCAGAAATATATACTGGTTTGGGGGTCACCATAAAGTGGTCAGAGTTTTTTGGATAAGGCACGAAAATTCAAGTAACAGTACTTGCATTATTGTAAGTCACATGCTATTGTAATTCGTGCAATCCGCATTTACGAGGTCAAAGACCAATCTTGTGACGAATTCCCTGGCTTTACGAAGCTAGTGTATAGAAGAGAGTAAAGTTTGAGCGGCAAAAAGACATATCATAAAGGCACGTCTAAACGGGCAACGTTTTACCACAGAATACCAAATAGTAGTCCCTAGTTTTACTGCAATATATAGCTGCAATACAGTAGACGTTAAGATTATCAGCAATGCCAGCTAGCCTGTGCAATATTGCTGTATTTACCAGGCCCAAATATGTATTTCCGATATTGCCGAGCCATGAAAATGTTGCCAGGCAATGTTTCCATGATTTCCGATGCCAAAACGTACCTAAAAAAGAAGGAAAATAGAGTTGAACTTCCAGTTTAATAACAATACCACAATGTGTAACCGTCGAACAGTTGTTGAGTTGTATTGTTACTAATACCAGTTTAACTCTATTTTCCTTCTTTAATTTTTTTGTTAGGTACGTTTTGGCATAACTTCTAAATCCTATCGTTGAGTAGTGACCCACAACACGATCGCTACAATAGTGTTTATTTTTATCATATTTCATATCATATCATACTCATACTAATATTATAAAGAGGAAAGATTTGTATTTGTGTGTGTGTGTGTGTGTGTCTATGTTTGTAATGGAAAAAGCTACTGAACCAATTTCAAAAATTCTTTTACCGTTAGAAAGCTACTTTCACCCATAGGTAGGCATTAACATAGGCTACCTTTTACCGCAGGAAAATGCCTCTTTTCCATGCCATTTTATTAAATACTGTATCACATACCAGCAGTCTCTCACAAGATGTACAAGATACGATGTAGTAAGCAACCTAATGAAGTTTAGCTTAGACTGGGGCTGCCGAGAACTTTGACGTAAGCGAGTGGAAAACCATGTTGTAGCTGGCTGGCTAGAAGTTTAAAAGCAAATAAATACAAGAGAACCAAAGTTCCTTCCCACAAGACGTGGAGTTACTATATGTAGTTGTAAATATTGTTTGAGGATATAGCGAGCTGTTGAATTCAGAAGTTATGAGCATTTTTTTACATAGTGCCTTGCGATGCGAGACGTCACTTATTTTTCAGACATATTTTGATACTTCCCGCTGGGACCGGTTATTAAAAAAAATATTTACATACATTGACAAGTCGCATGCTTAAATTCAGGTAGAGTCTACTTGTAGATTTTTTTACTGAAATGACTGATACAGAATTTTGAAAACTCCAAAATGATGGTCAATATTCAGATTTTTAAAAATTTTACTTAACTAACTAAAACTTACTAACACCAACCCTCTATTTTTAACTATATATATTTCATACTGCATGAATATAGCTTATAAATAAGAGTACCTACCTATACACCGGTTTGTTTGAGAATTGAGTTCAACAACAAACAATAGACGGATCTTCTTTTTACGCCGACATAATCTTGCATATTAAACAGTTGAAAGGGTCTAACTTGAACGGCAAACCCAGAACCGAAACGATGACCGGAGATTATGCAACTACGGTCAAATACACAAAGAGAAACAAACTGTTTTTAAGAAAAACTAACAATGTCTGAACGACATCGAACGTCTAGAAGTATACGTCTAGCCGTGTCAGACTGTATTAGTAGGTATGATTGTGAACCACACAAGGCCACCGAGGCCGTTACACAAAGATGCCGAATTCTCGCTAAAAATATACGAGACGAAGAAAAACAAGTGTCTGGCTAAAATATATAGTTCCTAGAAACAGTGGGAAAATAACTTCACCACCGCTTTAAAAGTGTCAGGTTCTTAAACTATCTCGTGAATTAGGTACCATAAAAAACGTTTATAAGTTCACATTTATATACTTATGTTTTATATAGTAGAGAACTCATAACATTAAAAGCCCAGTATTTTGATGACTTAAATTACGGTAAATTAGGTGGTATCTAACGGAGTCGCGAGTTAGGATTCTGCCCAAGGCATTTGTGTAATGAGAACTGGTATAATATTTTGATGGTGTATTTTAGGTATAGTTTTTATTTATGTATCAATCCTATTAAGTTCCTTGCGATTACAGGCAAACAAAGTCCTTTGGAGACACGTATCAAAATGCTCTAACTGAAATTTAAACTCGATCTTTGAAAAAGACAGAGGATATTTTTAATTTCAATTTAAAGACGTCAAACATTTTATCGCGTCGATCGCACCAGTCGCACTGTATTATGATGCATGCGAAAACATCCGACTCAAAAAACTCCAACTTGGCAGCTGCGCTCTTATTTAAAATATTATTCATTCAAAATTAGATTAATTCATCTTCCGTCTTTTTTGGTTACCACGCCATTTGAACGAAAAAGCTATTTAAATTTACAATTAAAGTGTATTTTTTACGCTTAAAGTGAATCCAATATCGAAGGCCCTGTAGCCTAGTTGGTAGTACGCCTGCCTTTGAAGCACAGGGTCGCGGGTTCGAATCCCGTCCAGGGCAAACATTCGTGTGATGAGCACTTGTGTTTGCCTTGTGTCTGGATGTTGTATATTTATAAGCCGTCTGACACCCATAGTACAGGCTCTGTCTAGTTTGGGGTCAGATGACCGTGTGTGAGATGTCCCCACATATATATTTATTATTATTAGTTTTGCAGTGACTGAATTTAACTCTAATATGACCCAACCAGGGACAGTCTGGTCCTTGGTAGTTATTGGCCTTGACGAAGAAAAATTATTTTGTAAATCTAATATATACTTCAAATAAAAACCTATTCATTTTTATTTGTTTTGAGTTTTGGTTAGGTTAGGTTGGTTAGCTTGTTGTTATTGAATGAAAGTCCGGCGAAGCTTCTACGTTGCAATAAGCATAAGCACAGAATACCAAACAGTAGTCCCCGGCACAAGTCAATAAAAAACATTGAGCTTCTTCGTGAAGATCGACTACATTGTAAACAGCTACGTAACGTGAGCTACATTTATCGAATTACCACAAAAATTTCCACATAGGCAGCACCTTGATAAGTTAATTTATCACAGGCGGTCATTAGCGTGTAAAAAGTACAGTGGCCGACGAAAGTGTTATATTTCCATCACAATTTGGTAAGTAGTACTCCACAAGGACGACGCGACGAGACCACAAAT